>JAOTBA010035314.1:0-15633 GCA_025629845.1 Erythroxylum squamatum
TTTAAATACATCTTTGAACTCATATACAACCATGTATATATCAATATACAGTAGTATCTCCAAGTACAAAACAATACCAAAAGGGCTCAGAGAGTCCAGTGTTATAAGCCATATGAAGTTAGGTTTTTATTATACTTTGTTGTAAGTTTTTTTAATTTTTCATATCTTGATGATCATACATAAAATTAGAGGTGAGAAATTATAGGTTATTTAGACTAGCAGGCGTAAAGATAATATGTGTTTTTACAATTAATTTGCAATTAACCAGTTCTTCTTTATATGCAATTTACAAGCAATGTAGTATCTAAGCTTAATGATTCAAAGTCAAGAGGATAGAGTGATCATTCCATACAATTTAAATGATGTACAATTCTAATGACGTAGGTGATCATTCCAAAGATATCGGAAGAGAAGAAGGAAACTTACATTGTAAAACTTGTGAATATAAGGATAGTGATAATAAAATTCAATCACCAGTTTACAGTGAGCACTTATTCCAAAAAAGAATACATTAATTTTAATCAAAAAGTTGATATGGCAGGTTTTAAGTTTGAAATTGGAATGAAGTTTATGGACTAGATGCAATTGAGGCAAGCAATAAGAAAGTATGCAATTACAAATGAATATAATGTTTCAATGGTGAGATCTGGTATGAGAATGAAAGCAGTTTGTGAGGTATGATGTCCTTTTCGGGTGTATGCTAGCCAAATTGGAAATGAGAAAACAATTGTTGTGAAGAGAGTAGAAAACACTCATAACTTAAGTAAAGTGCAAAGGAATAAGCAAGATAGCAAGAAATGGATAGTAAATGAATTTTTACAAAAGTTTAAGAGGAACCTGAGTTGGCCTATTACTAAAATGATGGATGATCTCCAATCAAAATATGCACTATAGGTCACCAAATCTCAATGTTATAGGGCCAGGTGGGAAGCTATTACCATGCTTCGAGGATTTATGGAAGGTCACTATGCGAAGTTATGGTCTTATGGACATGAGATAAGATGGGAAATATATTATTGAAACTAAACTTGATGAACATTCAACCAATGTTCAAAAGATTTTATGTGGGATTTAGTGACTTGAAGTGTGATTTTCTTAATGGATGCAGGAAGATAATTGGGTTAGATGGATGTTTTTCGAAGACATTCCTTGGAGGTGCTTTATTATCTACAGTAGGTTGCAATGGAAACAATAAGATGTTTCCTATCTATTGGGGTGTGGTTGAGGGAGAAAATTACCAATCATGGCCTTCATTTTTTAGTATTCTTGTAGAAGATCTTAATATAATTTGAAATACATGGACTTTTGTTAACGATCAATAGAAAGGTAAATTTTAAATATCCATATATATGATGTTCATTTGTTTCTATTCTTTAATTTATGTTAACTTTTTTTACATGCTTTAATGGAAGAATTAAAGAATTTGTTTCCAGAAGCTAAACATAAAAAATGTGCTCGTCATGTGTATGCAAATTGGTCTAGTTTTCATAAAGGCCACAATATAGGAGTTTACTTTGGAAAGTGGTGAATTGCATAATGAAAGTTGATTTTGATGAGGAAATGGAGGAGTTGAAGAGTATTTTAGTAAAGGCTCATGAGGATTTGAAAATTAGGAAACTAGAGACAATGAGGTGTTCTTTGTGAGCATAAGATTGAAGTGTAAAATAACACATAACATTATTTCAGAGACATTTAAAGGATTCATTTATGAAGCTTATACAAAAAGTTCAGTCAGTATGTTAGAAGACATTCAAGTTTCTTTATTGACTCGAACATACAAAAAAAAGGATATAATGCTGAAGTCCACTGATGATATATGCCCTAAAATGAGGAAGAAAATAGAGGTAGCAAAATGGGATACAAGACATTGTATGATTAAGACAAATGGGAATTTGAAATTTGAAGTCACTATTTTACATCGTTGACTTATAAGCACAAACTTGTCAATACAGGCTATAGGATTTATCTGGGATTCTATATAAACATGTTGTGGCTTGTATATCTTATCAAAGGGAGGATATTGGTGCTTATATCAATTGAAGTATAAGTGTGACTTTTATTTGAAGAGTTACTAGTATGCTATGGGGCCTATTAGTGGTTGTAAATTTTAGTCAAAGACTGAAAATCTTCAACTAGTATTACCACCATTGATCAAAAATATTTTTGGAAGATCAAAAAAGGAAAGAAAAAGGAATCATACTATAGAACGTTGAAATCCCAACAAATTGAGCAAGGTTAGCCATCATTGTTATGAAATTGGTTACAATAAAAGAGAATGAAAAAATAAGAGTCAACCTTTAAGGAACCTTGAAATTGTTAAGGTAGTTATTATAATTGTATAAAAAATTCTTATTATTCATGAAAATTATTAACTTTTATTTTATCTTCAATATGTATAAAACAACGAAAAAGAAGAAGGCCACTGAAAACTAAAGCCCCTTCATCCAATATTCGTAGTTGTCCAGTTCAAAGATTAACACAATAAGTATCTACAGGCTCAAAGACTGCATCTTCTATATTAAGAAGAGAGAAGACATTGGCCAATGAATATTAATTAGAATATTTAATTCTTTTCTAACTTATATAACATTATAATTTCTTTTGTTTTTATAAGAAAGTAGATGATACGTAATAATATTTGGGGAAGTTAGTGGGAATACTTACTCTATGGTAAGTCATTTAAATACATATTTTTACTACTTATATGTAATTATAAAGGAGATGGTAATATTTACGTAATTGGTTGTTTATACTTAATAGATGGGTGATACTCAATGTTAACTGTGAGAACCTCCAAATATTAATGCAAAAACTACTTAAGCTTCCCAAAATACAACTGCCAATAAAACTCAACCTACTAGGAGGATCAAACTCATAACAAAAACATCTGCTACTAGAAAATCTTAAATTGTAGATAATTAAGAATTTGGATACCAATTATTCACGTTTTTTTGTAGCTGCTATGTTGTACAATTGCTATGGTTTGGAAAATTGAACAATTGTTATTTTGTTCTTACGTTGCTATTATTTAAATTCTGTTTTCATTTCATTGGAATTTTGATTGGAAATTACATAAATGAATAATGTAATGCCTATGGCTGTGATATTTTCTATTGAAGAGATGTTTTCTTTTGTAAAGAGTAGATATTTTTACTGTGTCAGTACTATACTATCTAACTTTAATTGTTTTTACTGCTAGTATATCTAGTGATATTTTAATCATATAACCCATGTCTACATTAGATTTTCTGCTTAACTTCTTACTTTACTCTTGTTTCGTTATGCATTATATTTTCTGATTTGTATTGCCACAGTTTTTTCTATACATATATTGTTATATTACCACCAGAGTTAGTTTTTTCTAATTTTTTCTATGCATATATTGTTGTATTGTTCTATTACTCAACACTGATCATTATTTGAGTTGCTACATGTTCTTCATAATAGCCTTCTATCCGTTTTTCTTTCCAAGATTTTGGGGGCTTTGATATAACTACAATATATTTTCTTCTTATAACAATTACAAATGGTTTTATTTAAATTAGTATAAGAAATGAACTATGGAGAGTGCAACTTAATAAAACTGCATACACTTACTTTTCCTTAACCACACTCAACAATTTTAATGCAAATTAAGAATTTGAAAAAATTCAACAGCTGAAATACATCTAATGACATATGGTTGACGAGATCCCAAGAGTGTAAGCAAATTCAATTTCAGTGTACAAATAAGGTTTCTCAATATGCATTCTCATTCTACCATTCTAAAAAGAAAAATGTTATAAAAGAAATATATTCTTCCAAAGTAAACTGGAAACCATTAAATCACATGGGAAACATGAAAAGCTTATAACTAAATATTGTAGTGGTAGTGATTGAATAAAAGACAAAAGAGTCCCAATAAATATAATGGTTACATTTGCTCTTCTAACTATTACAATATCTCTATTTTTGTCATACTTACATCTGACAACCAAGCTATAAAATTGCATGGGACCTACAAAATAAATATATAAACACAAATATTGGGACTTATGACAAATTTGCATTACGTAGATATATTATTACACATACTTACTTCTTATGAACAACAATACATCTTCCGAACAAGACTCTTACCCGAAAGCATAGAACTTGTTTGGCATATTTTTTTGACAATAATAAACTTTCTTTTCATTTAGTTATACTACAAGACACCTTCAATTTGACTATTTATTAACATTAGTTTATACGAAGGGCATTGCTAAAAGCAATAATTGAAATACTTACATTCATAAAAATGTTGACTAATGTGAGGCCAAACATTTGATATCCGTAACCTCATATTCTCATTCCAATTCAGGCAATCAATATTCAAAATATGAATTATATATAGAAATATCAATATTAATTATAATTGAAAACTATTAGATAATGCATATTAATTATAGCAAATAATGTATATTAAAATTAGTTTACTATTGAACATAATGCTTTCTCTAAAAAAATTGATAATATATCATTCTAGCTTCTGCTACATTATCAAAAGAACAATAATTAGCACCATTGAATCTATTAACGAAACCTTAACACTCTTCCCATGTCAAATATATACCAGTTTATAACTAACAAAAGCAACATATACTTTATTTCTGCCTACATTTCTTTATCTTATTACAATATCAACAATGTATAATATAAAAAAATGGTTGACCATGCTTACTAGGTTAAAACAAGATGAACCCTTCTTAAGAAATGGAAAAAAGATTGAAACTTTGATTTTAATTTCATTTTCTTTTGTAGTTATAATGATATTTAGGAATTGGAGAAAAATGGATAAGAGTTAATATTGTAAGAAGCATGTTGATCAAGAAGGATTGCATTAATAAAGTCATCACCAGAAGAGTGTATGACGTAGTGAGTTGTAACACTACTTAAAATAATTAGACCTACAACTAAAGCAGTGGTGAGTTTAGGTCGATCCCACAAAGAATAAAACTAATTACTTTCCTAAACGGTGGGGGGGGGGGTTAAGTTTGATGCAAATTAGAAAAAAACATAAGAGTGAACATATAAAAACAACTCAAATTAAACAATAGAAAAGTGAGACAATTTATGAATGGGTTGAAATCTGGTTCTTTGGTTTAATCTCAACCTACGCACAATTTCACAAAGGTCATTGCATTATCGTCTTTACACCTCTCTTTAGACTACTGATCGTGAATTAACATCAAACTTTGTTAATCCCAGTTTTTCCTTATGTCGTAGTTAATTAAAGTGAGTTTGTCAATTAAACCTAACTATTAGATAACATAGAATCAACTCTCTAAGTTTAATCGAAAAGTTATGTTACAAGTGAGAACAAACAAATCACTCTAAGCAATAACCTCACAAGCTCAACTTATTTAACACATGCTACATTGTCCCTAATGATTTAATACCATTGGTTGCCACATATGACTTCAAACACGGCTATTACGTATCATATTCAAATTCTAGAATGGATTTTCATGAAAAAAAATCTAATAGAGAATTAAGATCATTCTTACACAATCCCTAATTAATATACAAAAGGTAATGTAAATAATCCGAAAAGAGGGAAAGAACATGATACATAAGGACAATATGCTTAAATGCTCTCCTCGACATTGATTTCACCTCTGAACTAGCGTCAGAAAAGTTAGCCCTCTATCTTCTCCATCAATCTCTAAGAAACAACCATCAATCACCTTTGTTCTTGTCAAAAATTGAAGGAGAATGAAGAAATTTTGATTTTGCTCAAGAGCACCTTCTGCCATCACAAAACATTGCTTTTATTGTAATAAACTAGGTTTAAAGTGGACAGGTGGCAACTCACAGGCGTGACTTGGTGTGTCACACTCATGAGTGTGTGTGTCATGGGCATGACAAGGTGTGTCATGCCCATGACACACTCTCACGCCTATGACAAATTTGTCATGGGTGTGAATGAAGTCACGACGATGACTAAATTGTCATGGCTGTGAGATTCATCTCATAGCATGACGCCATGACAATGTGTCCTTCTTTATTCCTTTTGGCATTTTCTTGTTTTCTCTTCCTCAAGAAAATGGCTTAACGGGTATGCTTTCAGCTCATTTTAACTACTATGTTTACAAATTGTACCTAAAATCAAATATGAACTAAAGTGAGTGTATTAAGCATTTTAATACATTAATCACTAAATGTCATAGATTAATTTATTAACAATTAAGTACATATCAAGTTCCCCCATACTTAGCTTTTGACCGACCTCGAGCAAATCATCAAAGTCACCTTTACAATCTAAACAAAATAATATAAATTGAATTCTATCTAAACCAACTAGAGACAAGCGTACCCCGTCGACAAGTAATATAAAACGGTAAGAACTGGATATCATACTTAAGGGGTTCCAACACGCAAGACTATTAAATTAAACGATGCAAAATTACTCAGACGATCAATAATTGATTGATTTGAAAATAAAATAAAGTAAGCGAATCAAGGAAATATGCAAGATGTAAAGTACGAATCAAAAAGTGTCTAGACTTAATCAAATGACATAAATTGGCTAAGGTATCAGATTTCAATTGGATTGGATATTAAAACTTGTAACGGTGGATTGATTCAAGATTTATTTTACTTAAGCAAGTCAAACTCAATGCTCATAGGAATTCCCTTCTTTTCTAAATCTGAGTTACCAACTTGGTTCATAGATAATTTGGAATAAAAGACATTCAATACAAGAAGCCTAAAATTAAGTTCGTTAATCCTAGGTATCCTCACACAAAATCCTAAGGTTGGTCTACGCTTTAGTCTTAAGTATGTAGCTTGATTAATTTTCCGACAAATTAAATCCCATTGGTTACGACATTCAATCATCTAAGACCTTAATTTATGTGATCAAGCTAAATTAGGACTAAATATGCATTTAATCAAGCAAAAACCAATAACAAAAATTTTCCTAATCCAATATCAATCCTAACCTTAAAAAAAAAACTTTTCTTACACATATTCATCAATGTAACACAAATCATGCTCATAATATATATTTGCATTGATTAAATCCACAAAATTAAATCAAATAAGGAATAAAAACAAAGTAAATCCCAACAAAACCGTGGTTGTTGGGATTGAAAAATGTGTTGGTTCTATCTTCAGGTGCAACTCTCACCTTCCATTGACGTGACAAATAAACTCCTCCTATTCACGCACAGCTGCTGCTCACGCTATCTCATCCTATTCACGCACAGCTGCTATTATCTTGGCCAACGTTTCTTTGTTTTTCTCCTCTTTTACCGCTGCCAGCTGCTCTCTTCTTTAACCACCGCCAGCTGCTCTCTTCTTTCCTCTGTATTGATGATTTTTATCAAGGTTTTTGGTCCACCTCTTTTTTCGCACACTCACGCGCTCATTTTCTTCTCTCCAATGCCAACTTGTTTTCTTTTGTTTCTCTGTATTTAATGTCCATCCTCTCTCTCATTCACGCCTAACCCTCTTTCTTTTTTCACTCTCCGCCAGTTGTATTCTTTTGTCTATATCTATTGAACGCCCATTAAGGTCTCGTTTTTTTCCACTCTTTTTTTCACCACGTTTTAGCCTATTCTTCATGCAAAAACCATGGTTGTTGTTATGTCAAAAGGTTAACGTTTTTTGGTGGCTAAAAAGTTAACGTTTTTTTTAATCCTTGCTTCCTTTGAGCGCTTTTCTTGCTTTATGCTTTTAAATGTTCAAAATCCAATATGTTCCTAAAATTAAAACAAATAACTATTAATTAGTGCAATTTAAACATTAAATGGATAAGAGTTTAGCAAATTATGTATCTAAAATCAATATAAAATGCCCATTAATAACACCCCCACACTTAAATTGTTGCTTGTCCTCAAGCAACTTACTTAGGTCACAATTAACATATTCTGTCATTTTATTTTCAACGAAATCAAGTGTTTGCAATCCCTTAAACTTTGGCAAACTTGGGTATCAAGCTACTACATATATCATAATCTTTTCATCAATGCACATAAACAAAATCAACGGTATATATCTTGGATCAAAAGCAAGCATAAAATTAAAATGGACCATCCTCACGATATTCACTCATGTCACTCAAGTGTATAAGGGTTGTGTTTCGCTCTAAGCTTCCTATAAGAGATTACACTACCATAGGCTTGCAAATTCTCCTATTTTCCACTATATAGAGTACTAGCCATCATGGATCAAAAGGACTTTTACTAAGGGTTGTAATGGGGCTTAGGTTAAGGTAAAGTAAAAAGGGAAAAGGCTACTCACAAGCATTCATAAAACACTCAGTAACGTGGGATAATCAAAAAGAAATTATGAGGTGTGCAAATAGAAACACGGGATTACAACTACTGATCACTATTCAATGCTACTGTTTGATCTTTCTTTTTTTCTTTTATTTATTTATTTTGTTTTTGTTTTTTTTTGTTACAATAAACATAAAAGAAGATAGTAGTAGCATAAATCAACAACAACTGAGTAGATGTACCTTTAAAACATCTTAGAATAGCATATAAAACAAAAGTCCCTAAGTCAAGGACATCAAATACTTAGTACTTCATTCAACTTGTGAAAGGGTCAGGCTAAAAAGGTTTCAGGTTTCAACGCAATGTGATTAATATGAAAACAAACAAGGTCAAAGGCTCAAAGGGGGTAGCAAGGGAAAAATGACTTGGTGGGTCATTTAAGCTAAAGGTTAAAAACAAAGAAGGCCTTTATCATGCCCATAGAGCTTGTAACTAGCAGTATCAAATAGGTTCAGAGCAAGTTCTGAAGGTAATCCACATAGGGAAGCATCATATACAATAAAGAAAATAAATGACTATAAGATGCAGTCATATGGCTCAAGACCTCATATGTGCTTAAATGAAAATCCATCAAACTCATACATTGCCTCATCAGTTAGCATAAGTTATTAACTAAGTTTATCTAATCAACTACTTCAATCAATCCATATGGTTCACTATCCTCTCAAGCTGCCTAACCAAATTTACGCATACAACTCAATTCTTCTTCCAACTACTTTGATAGAATCGTATGGTTAAATTCGTCAAAAATGGGACCCAAGTTAGCTACCAAAAGAGTCGCAACAATTCAAGTGTGTATCTCTCAACATTAACATCAATATCATAAATATCAACATGCACATAATCTCAATCCCCCACACTTAATATGAACATTGTCCCTAATGTTTAAGTAGCCAACGATCAAACACAAAGAGGGGAAAGAGGAAGAAGAAACTTCCCTGAAAAAAAGTCGGCCAAGAACTCCTTGACACCAACTGCGCAAACCCTAAGGAAAACTCAAAAAAACTCAAAGAAATGCATTAAACTAGAAAGAAACGCAAAGGAAACAACGGGAAAAGAAGAGAAAGAAAACTATAGTCCCACTGAAAGGCATGCACTACAATCAAGGAGGCGAAGTATCATGAAGAGACAATCACTCCTCAGAATTATAACCTAGGCATATGCAATTTAGCACATTGTCCATTTACCTTGAAGGGGTTTTCCTAAAAGGAAGGACTTGGATCACCTTGAATGGACCATACCACTTTGACTTAAGCTTCCCTGGCAAAAGACGAAGACAGGAGTTGTAGATCAATACTTGGTCACCTACCTTAAAGTCTCGGTGGAGGATCTTCTTGTCATGCCACTTCTTCACACGATCCTTATACAACTTCGAATTGTTATAAGCATCCAATCGGAACTCTTCAAGCTCATGAAGCTGTATAAGTCTCTTAGCACCAGCAGCAGACAAATCAAAGTTAAGAAATTGGTAGCCTAGTATACACGATGCTCTAACTCAACTGGAAGATGACAAGACTTGCCATACACTATCTTGAATGGTGACATGCCTATGGGTGTTTTAAATGAGGTCCTATATGCCTAAAGTGCATCATTTAGCTTTAAAGACCAGTCCCGTCTAGAAGCATTAACAGTTTTCTCTAGTATTTTCTTTAATTCCCTGTTAGAGACTTCAACTTGCCAACTAGTTTGGGGGTGGTATGGAATAACAACCTTATGGGTCACCCTATACTTAGCTAATAATGAATCAAAAAGTTTGTTGCAAAAATGCGACCCTCCATCATTAATGGTAGCCCTAGGTATGCCAAAACGTGTAAAAATATTATTCTTCAAAAACTTAACAACACCTCTAGCCTCATTTGTGGGCAATGCCTCTGCTTCCACCTACTTGCTAACGTAATCAATAGCAACTAATATATATTGATTAGAGAAAGAGTTAGGGAATGGTCCCATGAAATCTATGCCCCAAACATCAAAAACCTCGCAAACAAGAATGTTAGTCAATGGCATATCATGTCTCTTACTAATGTTCCCGACCTTTTGATACCTATCACAAGATTTGACAAATGCAAATGCATCCCTACATAAGGTGGGCCAACAGAAACCACACTCTAAAACTTTATGAGCTGTCCTAGATGCATCATAATGTCCCCCATCCTCTCTAAAATGACAATGATGTAACACAGAGGACATTTCCTCTTCAGGAATGCAGCGTCTAATAATACCATCCACACAAATCTTGTAAAGCAAAGGATCATTCCAAAGATAGTATCTTACCTCAGACACAAATGTTTTCTTTTGAGCATAAGAAAAATTAGGGGGATAGATATTACCAGCAAGGTAGTTTACATAGTCTACAAACCGAGGAGTGACTGTCATAACCATCAGATGCTCATAAGGAAAAGTCTCCTAAATGTCCTTCTTTGTTGCGCTCTCCATGGAAGCTTCATCTAATCTTGACAAGTGATCAGCTATAAATTTTTTGGCTCCCTTCTTATCCCTCAGCTCAATGTCAAACTCCTACAAAAGTAACACCCAATGAATTAGTCTTGGTTTAGCGTTGGCTTTTGTCATCAAGTATTGCAAGGTTGCATGGTCAGTATACACAATCACTTTAGACAAAACCAAATATGAGCGAAACTTGTCAAAAGCGAACACAACCGCCAACATCTCTTTTTTCGTGGTGGTTTAATGGCGTTGTGCACTGTTCAGTGTCCTACTTGCATAAAAAATGGAATGAAAGGTCTTACCTCTTCTTTGGCCTAAAACAACACCCACTGCATAATCTCTTGCATCATATATTAATTCAAAAGGAAGAGACTAGTCAGGAAATATAAAAATAGGTGTAGTCACAAGCATATCCTTTAACACTTGAAAAGATGTCAAACATTTATCATCAAAAGCAATCACAACATCTTTTTCAAGCAATTCAGTCAAAGATCTAACAATCTTAGAAAAATCCTTAATGAACATATGGTAAAAAATCTAATGGATCTAACATTGTTTCATGTTGGAAGTTTCTTAATGACATCAATTTTTGTTGAGTCTACCTCTATACCCTTGCTAGAAATCTTGTGACCCAAAACAATGCACTTCTGTAACGTTTGGTTGATGTCTCCGTTGGTGGAGACAGATGACAGGAACACAATAATCCTATGCCTGGCAGTGTTTGCTTGCTGTCCTCACCCATTTTTGTTTCGACTCCAGAGCACAGGGACAGAAATTTTTTGTTCCTTTCAAGACTGTGGTACAGGATTTCTTGTCCCAGGGACAAAAACAAAACACATAAGGAAATTTCATAAATATCCTCCCTCCATTACGTCTGAAAACTATCAAAATCATTCTCTAAAACAACTCTCTTTTGCAGCGCTCCTTCTTGCCTCTGGTTCGTCTCATCAGTCACAGGTTAAGTTTTTTTTTCTGTTCATTTTCTCCCTTTCTTTGCCTCTCGTTTCGCTGTCCATGTTTGATTCCTTATGCGTTCACTTGATTGCTTTTGCTCTCTGGCTTTGTTGTTTTTCTGTTCCCATATCTCTCTCTTTCTAGGGTTGTTTGCAATTGAGGGTGGCTCCTTTCAGCTGCTGGAGTTCGATTTTGTTTAGTTCATTTTGCTATTTCAGTTTGGATTGAAGGTTTGTGATTCTTCTCTATTTGAGACTTATGTTCGTATTGGAAATGCATGAAAACTCATCTGCCTGCAGTTAACAGACTTAAATGCCAAACCCATTTTTGTTTGTTACTTCCATTTTAGCTCTCCCTCTTAACTCCTTCCGCTCTTCTCTCTTTGGTTTTGCTTCCGAGAAACATGTAACTATTTGAAACTCAAATTGGCTTTGTTACCACAAACATGGTAAGTTTCTGAACTGAATTATGCTTGTTAGCTTTCAAAGATTGCTTGTAACTTTATAAACAAGTTGTTGAGGTAGACAAGGAAATTGAGAAAATGAATGAAATTGTTTCTTAGGTTGGTTTTGTTTATCTTTTTGGATTAGCTTTGTCCAACTCTGCATCCAAAAATAATCGTATGTGATGCTTTTAACCGTTGAACAGTTTTTACTTTGGAGTGATTATTGATTAATTATGGCAAACCAAGTGAAGCTCTTCCTCATGCTCTCTCCTCTGCTTCTACTGCTAATTGTTCAGTTCCTCTCAAGTGGGTTCCCATTTTTTGTCCCTTTCCCTGATAGAGATTGACTTCATAGAGCAGGAGGGTCTCTATGGGGTGTTGCTCTCTTGCTTATGTTCCTCTTCTTCATGATCTCTTTCCAGTCTTCTTTCCATGAATGTTGGTTCCCTCTAATTACTATAAATGATGGAGTAGTTCTGTATAAATTTGTTTTATATATTAGCAAATGATGTTTTTGTTCCTAGTCCATAGGAAGAGAAATCATTCCTCTTTAGCTTTGTTAATGTTGGTATAGAGAAAAATATAATTACTGTTTTTTTTTTCTGTTAGCTAACGTGTATCATGGAAGACAATTATTTGTATCTTTTCGTGATTTTGGATTTGCTTGTTGGCTGTATTTAATAATTCATAATCACATATTTCAAATAAGTTATTTAAAGAATTAATTATTTAATTTAATTGACGGATTCGATTAGTTGATAAATACTCAACTAATTGAACTTAGCTTTAAATTGATAAATACGCAAAAGGCAAATTCCATTAGTTGGGCTGTAACTTAATAGGCAAGAGGGGAAATACTTTATATTGTTAGTGGAGAAGGTGAGTTTTAATAGACCAAGATGGTTCTTTTCAATGTAAAAAGCCTAGAAATCAGCATCAAAATCAAAGTTTTTTCAATCTAAGTTTGTATTTCGGATGAAAATGTTACATCTAATTTATGTTTGACTTTGGCTTTATATTCCACTTGTGTCAATGAATCAATCTTTTGAAATTTACACTTACAGGGTG
This sequence comes from Erythroxylum squamatum, assembly GCA_025629845.1. Taxonomy (NCBI): domain Eukaryota; kingdom Viridiplantae; phylum Streptophyta; class Magnoliopsida; order Malpighiales; family Erythroxylaceae; genus Erythroxylum; species Erythroxylum squamatum. The sequence goes on from JAOTBA010035314.1 coordinate 13,219, forward strand.
TGCTGTGTGCATTGATTCTACACAAAGATGGATTTCTGTTGCTCTTTTTACGACATTTACCACTCTATAACTATTATTGATAGACGGTTTAACTGTGCTACAGGTAATTACAGCAGCAACTTTGTCAGCTTAGCGACATTGTTTCTAAACAACTCACTGGCATACGAAAACTTGAAATTAGACGACTTCTTCTCAAAGTGGTAAGTCCCTCTTTATCTTACCTTGAACTGAACATATTCTTTATTTGTTGTGTATAACTCATATATACGGGTTGCAATCTTAGAGTCCTTTTGGAAGAATTTCGAAGTTCTTTGTAAACTTTTAGGTGAAGATGGCTTGAATAAGGAAACTTGACATGATTGTTTGTGAAGGTGTGTGGTTTTAAGGAATACAGAGGTGAAAGCACAAACTTGAATGTGGACGTGTTGGTGTAGTGGAGGACTTATTGTTATCATGTTTAAGTTAGGTTGAGTTTAATAGGATTATATCGTTATAGTTTACAATTAACTATGATTGTGTAAACCTAGTGCTGTGATGGCTGGAATCCAAGCACTTAGATGAACCAACATCATAAAGATACACTACATTAAAGCATCAGAAACACAAAACAATTGTTTTCTGCTACTTAGACAGCTGTGAATTATTACGAGGTCATGATATTTAGGAGCTTCTTTGGAAAAAGAAGATTATACAAACAACACTGTAGAGGCTGAGATCTGTAAATTACAGACAGCAATTATCTATTCCCTTCTTCCTCTGAAACTTTGATATGAATAGTATGCATATGAAATGCAGCAAATACTTCATCACAATTCAATGCTTTATGAATCTTTTAGTAGCAGGGACAGAGGAATAGAAAGACATAATGTAGGAAGAGGTAGGTTTCCTGGATTGAGAATTTTGATTGTTCCACATATTCATAAGAAATGGATAACCAACTGACTTGAAGGTTAGATTTTGAAGATATGAAGGAAACAACTTTTTCTTTGTATAGTCCACAGAAAAAAGTAGAGTAAGAACAACCAGAAAGCTCTTGCAGCAGTAGGAAATTAACAAAAGGGAATTAAACAATTCCAAACAACTTTCCTAGTCTAAAACTTGCATCAAAACTATGGAACAAGGGTAAAGGAAAATTGGGTTTCACTTACATTTGCTTGGGCATGATTGGAAACTGGATCTGCAAGAGCACGTGGGTGTCTTGATCAGAATGAACCACATGCAACCACAACCATTTTCTTGGCTGCCTTCTTCAGCTTGGAGGATGTTCCTCCAACCCCCATTATCTTGTTTTCCTTCTTCTCCTTCTAACAGTAATGAACCAATGTGGCATATAAAAGCTGATAAAAGTGCACTGCCAAGTTCTGCAACTTCTTCACCTCCTGCCAAGTTTCTGCAACTCTTTCAGACCCTGTTGTTTGCTTTTTCAATTTTGTTTATTTCTACTGTTTTCACTTTCCTACACATGCTCTCGTCTCATTTGTTTACCATACCTTTCAAAGTTTCAAGCTTCACCTTGACTAACCACAACTAGCCATTATTTATATTCGTGTGTTTCTAGTCTTACAACTACAGTACCGTACTGCTACTTACTCTACTTAATCATTAAAGTCTTGCCTTTTTGCTTTTTACTCTTGCTTTTTCCTTCCATTTTAGTTCTATTTTAATTGTTCATTGTGAAAGGGATGACCACAGAATTGAAATATGCTTTTCACAAATGAAACGAAATTACATAATAGAATCAGTGTTTGAATTTGTCTGGTACCAATCTTAAATTGAATGGAGCGACATTAAGACAGCTTAGTATGAGCTTGTTAAGAGTTCAACAAAGAGGCATTCGTATGCTATATATGTTTTCTATACAGTATAAAGAGCAGCAGAACTTATAAGTGGAGGAGAGCTAATTGCAAGCTGATGTTATAAATGTTAGAAATGGCCTTTCAGGATCTATGGAAGCAGTAGTCCACGCGTTAGCATTTGATTAGTTTTGGTAATAATCGGTCAAACCAAATCGGTTGAAGTTTAAAGCTGAACTTGAAAAAGATTTATAATTAATAATTTATTATAATCATTTCAAATTATTAATTTAAATTAAATTTAATAACTTCTTCAAATTTTAGAACTGAGTTGGATCACCATATTAGTGATATTTGATTAGTTCATGCGTGTTTGATGTTAATATTACGTATATCATTATTACTTTTTGTGTGTATAATAGAAAGAATTCATTTGGAAAACTAGAATTTTAAAAAATAGTTTTTTCAAAATAGTTATTTATTATTATGTTATGCACATTATTTTCTAAGGTCCATGATGTAAATATTGGAAATGTCTTATCATTCCAACCCTTCATAGTTCATACCCCATTATATTATAAATTCACTATTTGCTTGTGTATGGATTTAGGTAATAAACATA
>JAOTBA010035544.1:0-31501 GCA_025629845.1 Erythroxylum squamatum
AAAGTGAGAGGATTGGTTAAAAGGTTATGAGTTGGATATTTTCTGAACATGCTTCAGTAATTTGGAGATATCTTGATTTGTAGAATTTCAATTAAGCTGATTTTTGTTTCAAATTAAACTAGAGACATGGATCTACAAATTTTATGAAGAATTCAGATTTCAATTCAGCCCCTAAGATTTTCAATTTTTGAAGCGAAATTGGTGATAGTTTTCAGTCTAAGTTTTGTAAGAGTAGAAAGTGTTTAGGCCAAAACTCCTTCATTTCTAAACCAAATTAAGCGGTTTTGATGGCGTTAGAATCGTAAGTCAATGGGAAACAAATGTTTTGAAGAAGCTGGTCTAAAATTTCAATTGGAAGTTCCCCAATTTTTGATCAGTAAGTTATCGGTTTTGAGTCCTCCATGCTTTTATGATTCCGAATGTTGGGCTTCGGAGACAGGGTCCAACAGTAACAGGATAAATATCATTTTTTGCTAAATATGCATAACACAAGTGAGAAGGTCAATCTTAGATGCTTCTGGGGTAGATGGAAGGCTTTAGCCTTTCGCTTCTCATAAATCCTTAGAGGTAAGAGAATATTAGGGTCTGTAGCCCTCTCCTTCTAATCTAAAGCAAACTCAACAAGGTTAGGATCCTTGTCCTTTTTATTAAGTCCTAAAGCTACATACATTTCCAAGGGTCATCATAAATAAGTTTAGGTAAGTTATCGTGCACAACAAAATCAGTAATATCTATTTTTATAACAAGTTTCGTCAAGGGAAAGCCCATTCAAGTCCTTGAAAATGCTGAACTCCACTTTCTCATTGCTCATTTTAAATTTCAACTTACCCCTAGAGACATCAATTAGTGCCCCCCTCCAATAGTCATAAATGATCCATTATAAAGAAATCTATAGATCAATTAGTGCCCCTCCAATAATCACAAACGGTCTATTATAAAGAAATCTATGGAAAAAAATTAATTCCTTGCTTTAACAAATAGGTCTTTTACTACCCTAATTGGTTACCTAATATACCTATTAACTAGTTAAAGTGGCACTACTGTAGGCTTGACTTCTATTCTAAACCTTCTGAGAAGAAATAAAAGCGTAAGGTTAATACTTTCACATAATTACATAAGCAATTATGAATATTAAAAGTACCAAAACGACAGAATAACAAACTCCTAGATCCTTTAACTTTTTTTTTGATAATTCAGATATTTAATTAAAAAATAGGAGATATGTACAAAACACGGGGTCACCCCTAACTAGGACTGCCCCTGCTAGAGTGGCCCCGCCCTACAAATAAACAAAAGTGACTCTGCCAGAAAGCCTAGCTAGCCAAGACCAGCGAAGAGGCCTACTAATAAGGGGAAACACAATGAACAACTTAATCAAAACAAAAGCAACACCCGGCACATAGGGGAGGCATATTGTTTCTGCTAAGTCTAAACTCAGACCCAATCGCAAGCTGACCCAAAAGTAGGAAGCATCAAAAGCAGAAAACGATTACAACTTAAAACTGTGCCTTGGTAAATCCATGGAAGATAAGAGAAGCCCGGCAGCCTTGGAACTCTCACTCAAGTAAACCTGCATGTGAATGAAGCACGCTCCTACAACCCAGAGCTGGCAGCCCAAGGAGGGGAATAACGTCATCGCTTGTCTGGCAACAGCAGGTGATTGACTGAAAAGGCAGTCGCGAGGGAAGCCACTCCAGTCTATACCTGAAACAAATAGATTAAAAAAAACCCAGAAAACACACAATTTACCTACGAGCAGTGTTTGAGCAAAGCTGCTCCAATACTTGGAAGATCACTTTAGTATTGAGACTCCCCACGTCCATGGCTTTGTCTTGGAAGGTTCTTAGAAGATCCTTTAACTTTTGAGGTATTTTGTTTTAAAAAATTACACTACATTCCTCGATTAAAGGTTCCATAGCACTCTCCTCATGTTTCTATTTGTTGGAGATGACTTCCTTCAACATACAAATTTGTAACATTTAGGCTAATGCTTTAACAAAAGGAGTTGATGTATAACTTCTCGAGAAGATCTAACAAGTGTTACTTACTCGCCAAGTGGCATTGGTTCGTCTTTTTTGGTCATTAGCTATTCTTTTTCTCTTTTACTATCTTCACAGTGGCTATTGTTATATTAGAAGATACACCTTTTCCACAGGCGCAAGGTCCAAATTCAACTCTCGTGTGCAAGTGTAACTCCGAATTCAAAAATAGGAAACATGGAGACATTGGTTGTTATCTACTCTTGCATGAAAGAAAGACAACTCAAAAAGGCTTCTTGATCACATCAAATCAAAGGGACCAACGTTGTTATGTTTGAAAAGCTATCCAATATATCACAGTCTTAGAACTAAACCCACCTGGGTGTAAAACCTTGACAGTGTCCGAATCACAAAGGCCTGTGCATTTGGTTCATTATAACATCTACGGCATGTAATATTGCAGTAACTAGTAACGATAAAAGCTACGGTGAGATTCTTATCCGAATTGCGGAATGGAATTGTGAACATTTTCATCATATTTAGGCCTCTCTAATAAACGTAAACCACTGCAGAGTGAAACTTCCAACTTCTGCTCTTTTATAAATGTGCCCCATCGGTCTGCACCCCTTCATTAAAATAAAACCGATAGTTGAAGGCAACAAAGACGGTCATTTATGAAGCGAGACTATTTCAAGAACATCAGAAGGCGGAACCAGTATCCTTTGTCTTCCCAAGCATCACATCTTTAGCCTCATTGATTTTTGAAGCAAGGTAGTGACTTCCACCTGCATCTGGATGATTAGCTACCATAACTTTTTTATGTGCTTCCTTCACCTTATCAGGAGGAGCATTCTCCCTGTCAGTACAATATCCACTGATTAATGTTGGGTGAGGGTAAGATAACTCAGTCACACGCAATTTTCTATGAGCAAAGTAATGCCAATTGATCAACTATGAATGCTTCATAAGATCGAAACATTGAACTATATGTTGTGATTTGCAAATGAAATAAGTAAATGACCACAGCCTACATATGTTAAAGAGAGGAGCGTGAACTTTGTACAATCTGTAGGTGAGGAAGTTCCATGAAACGTTTAAAGCTTTCTGAATCTCATTTACCTAACACCAAGAATAAGGGCTGCTTCTCTTCTTGTCATTTTCGGCTGAAAGCCTCCCTCATAAAATCTGCGGAGTTTAGCTTGAGGTGGACGTGTCTTGAATGCATGCCAAGCCTGGATTCCATATCTACCAGCAAGAGCAGCAGCAGCGATAGCAAGACCTGCCAAAAAGGGTGTAGCCTGACATACATCCATCAAATCATATATCTACATTACTGCAAGAGAAGCCTTTAACAAACCAATATAAAACTGCGTATATAAATTTCACAGGCCTACATTAATGTTCTCTAGCATTTAATCCAACCATTTCATCTGCCTGGCATAAAAAAAAAGTGACGTAAGTATGTTCGCATCTACTAAATTCTCAGATGCGTAGACAACCATTATATTAAACATGCACCACTTTCAACCATGTACTCATTAAAACAAACTTTCCAATTAGCCAGCTGAAGCAATAAGCGAAAAATTCCAAAATTTGCCACCTTTCTTATTGTCATGCTCAGTAGATTACAGTAAACATTAATGGAGTTAGTACTATGATTACAAGAAATATTCATGGAGTTGTTTTGTGCAATGACCACAAGGACATTAATGGTGTTATTTGTACTATGATATCAAGTTGCTTCACAGTCTATACACAAAAAAGTCTAGTGTGATCTAAGAGGTGCCAGATTCCCAACATTTGCCACCTTTCCCAGTGTTTCAGTAGATTACAGGAAACAAAGGTTTATTATGATATAAAGCAATTTTGCACTTCAGGCATACAAATGTTCAGTATGATCTAGGAAGAGCATCATGAAATTGATACACCTTGTCAGTATGCTCAAAACTTTCAATCAATAAAGCTGAAGCCACAAACGAAGGTTTACTAATTCAAACTGCACATCGATCACATGAATTCTCATCTCTGACAATATTTACAAATAAAATAGGTCTTTAAAGAATAGCTTAAGCATTTCATTATTTGTGCATGTAATTCGTACACCTCTTCTCTAGTAATCTGATATATACAAACTGAGAAAAGCTACAGATCTCCAAATTGGCACTGATCTTTACCGACTAAACAATTCTCATCTCTAAAACTACACATATCCACATATACTCTAATGTAGCTCCACAAGTTTCAAGTTTCAACATACACACACCAATAAACATGAGAAACTGATAGAACTCTAACTTCAGGACACTAGAGATTTCAGTATTATTGCAATTAACCGTAATGTATATAGCTCATTACAGTGTTATAGCAGTATTTCTTCCCTAAAACCAGAGCAGAATCGCTCCTCAGCAGGTTTGTGTATTCGGCTGTCCCCAATTTTCCCTTACTATCTTCCTGCCTATCTCTCCTCTCTCTCCCCTACAAAATATTCCCCTCCCCCAGTACATTCCGTTAGCTAACTACTTTGCCACCTCAGCTAATACTAACTGCCCTCCTGCACTGCCCTTCTGCCCATTGTTCTTCCTTCTAGAATACACGTTCCACGCTACCGGTTTATTCCTTCTCCTATTGTGCTCAATGTCTAAGTCATCCTCTCCCCTATAGGTTCTATTATTGCCTCCTCCTGAAAGAGCAGCCTTGTCCTCAAGGCTGAAGTGAGGAAATTGGCTGCGTATAACGGCTTCATCCTCCCATGTTGCTTGCTCCATGGACTGCCCTTTCCACTTGACCAACCACTGCTGTATGGAATCCCCACATGCCGTAACTGTTCTGCTGGCCAGCACACATTCCTGTTCCACCAATTCATCCAATTCCACTTCCATACCATCTGGTAATGCAGCTTCTACAGAATAATTACCCACTGCCCTCTTTAATTGTGAAACATGAAATACCGAATGAGCTCTAGATGTAGGAGGGAGTTTGAGTTTGTAAGCTACTGCTCCCAATCTGTCCAAAATCTGAAAAGGACCATAATACCTTGCTGCCAACTTTTGGTTGATGCGTCTAGCCACGGTGAGCTGTCTATTAGGGCGTAGTTTTAGGAAAACCCACTCCCCAACTTAAAAGGATTGAGGAGTGCGTTTTTTGTCAGCATACTTCTTCATTTGCTCTTGAGCTCTATGCAGATTGTACTTCAGCTGTTTTAAGGCTTCATCCCTATCCAGTAAGTCTCTAGCCACTGCCTCAACTCTTGTCTCCCCTTGCACATACCGCACAAGTGTAGGTGGTTTCCTCCCATACACTACTTCAAATGGTGTGGAACCCGTTGAGATGTGAAAAGTCGTGTTATACCACAATTCAGCCCATGAAATCCAATAGGACCAATTCTTAGGTTGTTTCGAAGCAAAACATCTCAAGTAGGTTTGTAAACACCTATTGAGAACCTCCGTTTGTCCATCCGTCTCCGGATGATAAGATGAACTCATCTTAAGCATGGTGCCTTGTAGGCGAAATAATTCCTTCCAAAAATGACTCACAAACAAGGGATCACGATAAAGGGACTCCATGTAAGCGCACGATCTCCTTAGCAAACACCTTAGCTACACTTTTGGCAGTATACGGATGCTTTAAGAGGATGAAATGGCCATATTTCGAGAGCCGATCTACCACCACTAACACAGCCTCAAATCCTTTAGACCTTGGAAATCCGGTGATAAAATCCATTGAAATATCCTCCCAAATCTGATTAGGGATAGGTAAGGGTTGTAGCAATCCCCCAGGTGATGTTGCAACATATTTTTGTCGTTGGCATGTGTCACAAGACTTGACAAAGTCTTGTATAGTCTTCTTCATTCCGATCCAATAAAGATTACTAAAAATCCTTCGGTAATTACGCAAAAACCCTGAATGGCCTCCAGTAGGTGATGAGTGATATTCTTGTAGAAGGGTGGGAATCAATGGGGATGTAGCTGAAATAACCAACCTTCCTTTGTGCAAAAGGACCCCCTGCTGCCAAGAAAACCCAGATTTGGGGTTCGGCTTCTGTTGCAATTCCTGGATGATTTTACATAAAATCGGATCATGTTGTACCTCCTGTTGAAGTTGCTTACCTTCTGCCCACATTGGATAGGACACCAGAGTCTGAAATTCCCCCTCTTCACAAACCCTTGACAACGCATCAGTCGCCTTATTTTCTGGTCCCGGTTTATACATGACTTCAAAGTGATACCCCAAAAGCTTTGACATCCAACACTGCTAATCCGTCATGGTAATTCGTTGTTGCATCAAATGGCGCAGACTTTTCTAATCAGAATAAACCACAAAAGGACGCCCAAGCAAGTAATGGCGCCAATGGTTCACTGCCAACACCAATGCCATCAATTCTTTCTCATAGGCTGATTTGGAAAGATTCCCTGCGGAAAAAGCTTTGCTGAAATAAGCGATGGGTCGACGGTTCTGCATCAAAACTGCGCCCACTCCATTGCCTGAAGCATCGCACTCAATCTCAAAAGGTTGAGAGAAATTAGGAAGAGCTAAAACCGGGGATGTGGTCAAGGCTTTTTTGAGAGCCTCAAAAGCCTCAAAAACGGCAGAATTCCAATGGCAACCTTCCTTCTTAGTCAACTCGGTAAGTGGCTTGGCTATCTTCCCATAATTCCTGATGAACTTGCGATAATAGCCCGTTAAACCCAAAAATCCTCGTACCCCTTTAACATTCTTGGGAATAGGCCAAGTCAACACACTACTGATCTTTGCCGAATCCACAGCTACTCCATCCCCTGAAATAATATGCCCCAAATACTCCACTGTCTGTCTCCCGAAACTACGTTTTTGTTGATTAGCCACAAAGTGGTTATTTTGCAAAACCTCCAGAACCATGGACAAGTGAGAAAGATGTGAACTCCAATCTGCACTATAGATCAGAATATCATCGAAGAAAACCAATACAAATTTCCGAAGAAAAGACCGGAAAATATCATTCATTGTAGCCTGAAAAGTTGCCGGCGCATTGGTTAAACCAAACGGAATTACCAGGAATTCATAATGCCCGTTGTGTGTCCGAAAAGCTGTCTTGTGTATGTCTTCTTCCACCACCCTAATTTGATGATAACCCGACTTGAGGTCTATTTTAGAGAACACATGAGCATTGTGGAGTTCATCCAATAGCTCATCCACCATGGGAATAGGGTACTTATCTGGAATTGTAACCCTATTTAGTGCTCGGTAATCGACGCACATTCTCCAAGTCGCATCCTTCTTCCGTACTAAAATAACCGGACTAGAATATCAGTTGAGCTTTGCCGAATGATTCCCATTTGCTTCATCTGTTGAACTTGCCACTCAATCTCATCCTTATGATGGTGGGGGTATCGGTAAGGTCTCACGCTTCTCTATATTCATAGCTTGTTTCCATTTTCCATTAGACAAAGCCTCAAATAGGGTGGTAGGAATGGTGATGGTAGGCTTACAAGGAAAGCTCTACGAGATCAAAAATTCTTAAACGACAGAAATGTGCAAGAGGGTATAATGGTCGTTTTGTACACTCTCTGGTTCCTTTCCTGATGGCAATTGGAAGGTCTTGGTGATTGTTATTCTCATGAAATTCATTTTCATCTTGTAATGGAGAGTTAGAAATTGTTAACTCATTCAAAGGTTCGGAGTTGGACTTTTGGACTTGCATAGGTTTCGGGACAGCCATATTCCTTCTTGTGTATACTTTACCTTTGCCAAATCTCACATTAGGTTTTTTTTGTGGTTCATTTGGTGTTTTAGATGAACAAGAAGGGGCGGAAGCAGATGTAGGAGGATTAAATGGAGTCTTAGACAATGATAGATCTGTAGAAAAATAGAGTGGAACAAGAATGACACAGTGAATTACGTGGTTCGGTTAATTCAACCTACGTCCATAGGAACGAACAACTTCTCTTATATTTCTTCTTCTTTTATCTGTACAAGATATAGAGTTTTATAATGTACAAATGTGATTCTAATTTAGGAAGGAAACCCATCTACGAAAGGGTATAATTAGGGGAGATTGCCTCCAATTTAGGAAGATCAAAATAGGAGGAAATCCCTCAATCTCATGATTTCCACACTCCCCCTCAAGTTGGATCGTAAATGTTGATCATATCCAACTTGCCAATGAAATCATCGAAATTTTGCCTTGGCAAGCCTTTAGTGAATATATCGGCTTTTTGCTCCTTCGTAGTAGGAATACATATCATGCAGATTATTCCTTCTTCAACATTCACTTTGATAAAGTGTCGGTCCACCTCTATATGCTTGGTTCTGTCGTGTTGAACTGGATTGAGGGAAATATTGATTGCTACTTTTTTATCACAATAGAGTCTCATTGGTGATTCTAATGTGATATGTAGTTCTTGCAAGAGTTTCTTTATTCATAACCTCTCGCACATACGTGTGCCACAACTCTGAACTCAGCTTTGACACCACTTTGAGCCACTACGTTTTGCTTCTTGCTTCTCCACGTAACTAGATTTCCCCATATAAAGGTGCAATATCTAGAAGTTGATCTTCTATCATCAGTAGGGCTAGCCCAATCTGCATCTGTAAAAATTTCTATTCTCTGTCCATCACATTTCTTAAAGAATAGGCCTTTACCAGGAGTACCTTTGAGGTATCTAAGAATCTTATACACTCCTTCAAGGTGAGCCTCCTTCGATGAATGCATATGTTGACTCGCCATGTTTATTGTGAAGGCGATATTTGGTCTGGTATGAGAGATATATTAGTCTACCCACCAGTCTTTGGTATCTTCTTTGTCAACTGATTTCCCTGTATCAATCATTCCCCTACTTGTTTCTATAGGAGTATCACTCGACTTGCAACCCAGCATCCCAGCTTCATTTAATAGATCAATCACTTATTTTTGTTGTGAGACACTGATTCTTTTTTTTGTTCCAACAACCTCCAACCTAAGAAATATCTCATTTAGCCAAGGTCTTTTACTTCAAATTTAGTGGCTAGAACTTTCTTCAACCTTGCCATTTCGAATACATCATCCCCTGTTAGTACAATGTCGTCCACATGCACAATTAGGATGGTTTTCTTCCCTTCTTTGGATTGTTTAAAGAACATGGTTGATCCGAATGGCCCTGTTGATATCCTTGACCTTTTATCACTTTTGCAAATATGTTAAACCATGCTTTTGGAGACTATTTCAACCCATACAATGATTTCTTTAACTTACAAACTTTTCCTTCCTCCCCCTGTTTATAAAACCCTGGTGGTAAGGTCATAAAGACTTCTTCCTCTAACTCACCATTTAAAAAGGCATTTTTTATGTCAAATTGCTGGAATGGCCAATCTAAGTTGGCTGCCAAAGAGAGTAAGACTCGTATTGTATTCAACTTTGCCATAGGTGCAAAGGTCTCTGTGTAGTCAATTCCATAGGTCCGAGTAAACCCTTTCGCAACAAGTCATGCCTTGTACCGTTCTACTGTACCATTTGTCTTATACTTTATTGTAAATACGCATTTGCACCCTACTGGTCTTTTTCCTCTCGATAACTCTACCACGTCCCATGTCTCATTCTTTTCAAGAGCTCTCATTTCCTCCAATACTGCTCCCTTCCACTTAGGGTTTTGAAAAGCCTCATGAATATCTTTTGGGATTATGATCCTATCAAGGTTAGAGGTAAAAGCATGATATTTGGTAGATAAGGTATTATAGGACAAATTTTGATATAGGATGAACAAGAAGTGGTTGTTTTCTCAAAGCAATGGGAAGATTTAGGTCATCAGAATTTATTACCTGGTTATGGTGGGTTGGATTTGTCGTCGGGTCTAACTCCTTTGGTGCTTCAGGTGTGAGGTTCTCTTGAGATTGTGGCTTTCGCCTCCTTGAGTGAACCAACACTTCTTTTTGTTTCATTTCATCTTCCCCCAAAATTGCTAAAGGAACTCCACTTGGTGAGGTTTCTAGGGGTCCAGGAAGAAGGAAATCTAAATCCATGAAACAAGCTTCATTCAAGTGCTCCCCCTGAAGCGAGGGCAGCGAGTAATAGGGTGTGGTTTCAAAGAAGGTCACATCACGACTAACAAACATGCGACGGGTGAGAGGGTCATAACACCAGTAGCCTTTTTGAGTAGGGGAATTTTTAATTGCTCGTGAATCTAGTTTGGTGTGATTATGAGGGTGGACATGAACAAAGGCAATGCACCCAAACACTCTTAATGACAAGTCAGAAATGAGTCTTGAGGTGGGAAAGGATTCTTGGAACTTTTGAACCGGAGTGATAAAGGAGAGGATGCGGCTAGGCATCCGATTGATTAGATAGGTGTCTATCAAGATAGCATCCCCCCAAAAATTTTGGGTAAGTGGGTAGTGAAGAGTAAGGCTCGGGCAACTTCAAGGATGTGTCGGTTTTTTCTTTCAGCAAGCCCATTTTGTTGGGGTGTATCTACACATGAGCTTTGGTGGATTATGCCATGCTCTTGAAGGTATGTGCCCAACACTTCATTAAAGTATTCGGTACCATTATTAGTATGAAGGATTTGGATATTGGTTTGAAATTGGGTATGGACCATAAAATGGAAATTCATAAAGATTGAACGAAACTCAATTTTATCACCCAAGAGGTAAACTCAACAAAGACGTGTGTGGTCATCAATAAAGGTGACAAACCACTTGGCGTGTTTTCTATTTTGAGTTCTGGATGGTACCCATAGATTGCTATGAATCATGTTGAATGGTTTGGAGGGTTTGTATATTGATCTAGGAAATTGTGCCCTTTGCTGTTTTGCAAATTCACAAATTTCACACTGAAAATCAATGAACTGTTTATTCAAGAAAAGGGATGGACACAAATGTTTCCTATAATGAAAATTGGGATGACCGATCCTATAATGTCATAATAAAAGTTCACTATCTTTAGAAAGAAATGCAGAACCACAACCAGTCTTTAACATGATACTGGCGTCAATCACTTACAATCTCCTCCTTAAAGTAGTAGCGTCCCTCATACTCCTTAGCACTGCCAATCGTCTTCCACGATGACATCTTGAAAGGTGCAATAGAACGGGAAAAATTAGCTGAACAATTCAATGTCCTAGTCAATTGGCTTATAAATAATAGGTTACAGGCTAATTTAGGGACATGAAGGACATATCAAGAGGATTAGAGTTAGATAACTGAATACTCCCTTTGTCGGCTACCGAGGAGATAGAACTATCTGCAATTCTAACCTTTAAATTCCCAAAACAAGATGAGTATGTAGTAAATAACTGATAATCACCAGTCATGTGATCAAAGGCTTCTGAGTCAATAATCCATGACTGATAATCACCAATCATGTGATCAAAGGCTTTTGAGTCAATAATCCATGGAGTATTGAGACAAATACTTAAGGCTTTTAGACAACTACCTCATTGGGCTAATATTCCAAAAGCAGATGATTGACCAGATGTTTTGAAAGTCGAGAACAACTCATAGAGTTCTCCAGCTGTTCAGAACTAAAGCTACCGTTATTAGTTTTTTCTCCTGGATTCTTCTCAGCCTGAGAGTTAACTTTGGTTTGATAGCCTCGATTTTTCTTTTTGGGTTTCCAATTTGTTGGTTTCCTATGCAATTCCTAGCAATCGTCCTTCGAGTGACCTGGTTTCTCGCAGTGTTTGCACCAAAGACGCCCTTTTTGCTGTTTTGGGCCCAAAGCCTGTTGTTGAGTTGGGCCAGTGTTTATAAGTTGCTGGTTTTGGTTAGAGCCCACTTGCCATGTATTTTGGCCAGATCGTGACCCACGAGCTGCTAGGGCAGAGGACTCATGCATTTCTTTCTCCTTCAGCATGACTCGTCGTCGGCTCTCCTCACGGCGCACCTTTGCAAACGCCTCTCTCGTTGACGACAAAGGGCGTCGACTCAAGATTTGGCCCCTCACTTCATCGAGTTTGCAATTCAACCCTACTAGAAACTCAAAAACCCATTCGCTTTCTACCTTCCTCTTGTAGTGTGTGCTATCGTTAGGACATTCCCAAGCCTCATCTGAGCTTAGATTGAGTTCTTGCCAAAGCTCCACCATTTCTATATAATATTTGGTGACTTCCCTTTCACCTTGTTTTAGTTGCCACAACTTGGCCTTGATCTTGAAGATTTGGGAAGCATTTTCAACGTTTGAGTAAGTCTCTAGAACAGCCTCCCTAACATCGTGTGCCGTTGGCAAAAACAAATAGGCCTTTCCAATTGAGGGCTACATCGGGTTCACCAGCCATGCAGTTACCATTGAATTTTCGGATCTCCAACGTTGCAGAGCAAACGTCTCAATGGTGAGTGGTTTCTTCATCTCTCCGGTAAGATAACCCATTTTTCCTTTTCCGTCTATTATCAACCTCATTGTCTGGGCCCATTCTCGGTAGTTTCTCCCGTTTAGTTTCTCCACTATGAGATTGAATGACGAAGACTCCAGATTTTGTGTGCCTATAGTAGGGGACACCTCCCTCGCGTTATGGAGAGTTTCGGAGGGAATGGAGTTGCTGGTGGCGTCAGTCATTGAAGATGGTGGTCATACTTGCTTTAATACCATGTAGAAAAATATAGTGGAGCAAGAATGACACAGTGAATTACGTGGTTCGGCTAATTCAACCTACTGCCACGGGAACGAACAGCTTCTCTTATATTTTTTCTTCTTTTTGTATACAAGATATAAGAGTTTTATAATGTACAAATGGGGTCTAATTTAGGAAGGAAACCCATCTACGAAAAAAGATCAAAATAGGAGGAAATCCCTCAATCTCATGATTTCCACAAGATCAAGCAAAAAATCTTCCTTATCTTCTCTAGTTAAGTTCTCCCTCTGAAGATAAGGATTGGTGAAATAAGGTTGTTGTTCAATGAATGTGACATCTACCGAGACATAGAATTTCTTAGATGGAGGATGGTAACAGTTGTACCCTTTTTGAGTTGACGAATAGCCCACAAGACACACTTTAGAGCCCTTGGATCTAATTTCCCCCTGTTTTGACTAGGAACATGGACAAAGGATGTGCACCCAATGACCCAAGGACAAGGTTATTTGTAGTGTTTAGGTTTGGGTAAATAGTTGAAAGAATGTCCATAACTCTTAAAACCTAGGTTCGAGAGGGCAAACGATTTATGAGATGACTGGCGGTAAGAATTGCTTCTCCCCAAAAGACTTTAGACACTTGGTTTTGAAATAGCAGGGCTCGGTTTTCTCAAGGAGATGCCCATTTTTACGTTCTACTATCCCGTTTTGTTGTGGAGTTCTTACACAAGAAAACTCATGAATTATTCCCTCTTTCTGGAAGAATGGGGTAAGAATTTAATTGAAGTAGTCTGTAGCATTATCTGACCTAAATCTTTTGATATTGACCCCCAAATTGATTCTTGATCATGGAATAGATATTTGGGAGTATGGTACTAACATCAGACTTATGTTTGAGCAAAATATCCCCGTAACACGAGTACAATCATCAATGAAAGAAACAAACCATTTTGTCCCAGAAATATTAGACAGTGGATGGACCTCCAATATCACTGTGAATGAGATAGAAAGGAACATAACTTCTTTTATTACTACTTGGAAAAGGTACACGCTTGTGTTTAGCAAGTTCGCACAACTCACAATGGAAGTTTTCAACATCTAAACCTTTAAATAAAGAGTGAAACATAATCTTAAATAATCCTAAATGATGGATGCCCACGTCGACAATGGTGAAGCAAAATTTTCTCTTTATTGGAAGCAACAAATTCTGAAATGAAGGAATGTGGTAACCTACTCTTGGTCACATTCAATTGGCTTGGTGCTTCAAGATAGTAAAGGCCATCCCGTTCTCTAGCATGTCCAATCATCCTCCTTGAATCCTTGTCCTGAGGTACACAATAGTTACTATGAAAAATTACATTACAAGATAAATCTCGAGTGAGTTTCTGTATAGAAACAAGGTTTGCGGACAATTTAGGAACATGAAGCACATTTTTTAGAGTTACTGATGGGCATATTTTGACATCACCGATACTGGCTACAGTGGTTAGGGATCCATCAGCTATGGCTATTTTCCTATTGCTTGGACATGGGGAGTAGGATAGAAAGACATTGGATGAGTGGGTCATACGGTCGGTTGCTCTTGAGTCCATGATCGAAGAGTTAGTGAGGTTGTACCCGAGGCATTTAATCTAAAAGAAAAAGGAAACTCACCTGAATATGCCAAAGAACAAGTACCTGAAGGCTTTTCAAGTTTCCTAAGGTTGCTGATAAGTGATCTCACCCTCTCAATTTTCTTCTTTGTTGAGGCTACTCGACTCTTGTGATATTGATTCATGTTGTGATATAGCAGCAATGTGCACTTGTCCATTGCTTCGTGGTTGATCTCCCTTTTGACCCCACTCACGGCTTGGAGGCTTTCCATGAAGTTTCCAACATTTCTCATGTGTATTTCAATGTTTCTTGCAATAAGTACACCATCATAGTTCTGAGGCTTCGATTGATTATTTTTCCTTCAAAAACTGCTCCTCTCTCCGTATTTGTGGTTGATTTGTTATTAACAGCCACCATAGCTGAACTGTCAATGATTTGTGGTTCAAGAATCAGCCCTCTCCTACTTTCTTCACTTCGGATTAAAGCCACTACCTCATTAAAACATGGAACCTCTGACTTCCCAAGAATTTGTATCCTTGATCAAATCCTGGATTCAGTCCAACCAGAAAATCATAAACTCTTATCTTGTTCAATGAAGGTCTTTAGAACTGCTGCATCTTCCGGACACTTAGTTTTTATCACCTGGTAGTGATCCAATTCCTGGCACAAGGATTTCAACTGATTAGTGTATTCCATGACTATTTTGTTTCCTTGTTTTGCAACAACAGTTTTCACCTTTACTTCGTACACTTGTGCCGCATCTCTAGCCTAGGTATAAGTTTGTTGAATTGCATCCCATATGTCCTTGGCAGTGGCCAAAAACATACATGTCTCACTGATTCGGAACCATAGAACCGTACAACCATGCCATAATCATAGTGTCTTCTTCATCCCATGCTTCAAATTGCGGGTTCCCTGGTTTAGGCTCTACACCCGTGAGATGACTAATCTTCCCCTTTCCTTTCAACACATTTCGGGTGAGTTGAGACCATTTGAGATAATTTTTTCCATCTAACATGGAGGTGGCCAAAATGCTCTGCAATTTTCCAGGTTGTTGGGTTCGGATTACCTCTTTCGATTGGGTTTTGGCAATCTCCCCAATCTTAACCATAGACTCCTTGATTTCTGACATCTTGCTTGACAAGATTCTAGGCAATTAAGGCAAAATTGTGTGGGAGATAGAAAAAGAAGAGAACGTATGGAAGGAAAAAAATGTCAGCAATGAAGGCTGGAAAGTTATGACGATGAAGGCCAGAATATGCTTAGATTATCGAAACCTAAAGCTCTGATACCATGTCAGAAATTGAGCAGAAAGTGTATTTCCTTATATATGTTACAACACTATTAGCTATATATATATACAAAAACCTAGTATCCAAATTTGGTAGTTACCCATAAATTATGGAGTATCCTATCAGAATCTTAGCCAACCCTATCAGAATCTTGACCAATAGTATCCTAACTTAAGGATACAATCTATTACAATATATTTTCCTAAAATAGTCTCCTAAATATGAGGGTTTTTCCACAACTTGTTTGTTAAAAAAAAAGTAACTCCTTAGTTCATAGCTATATGGCAGATACATTGGTAAGGGCCCTAGCATATGATCTCGTCATGGGACGATTAAGATAGAAGTCCACCTTTCTTCCCTTATTGGTGTTCTTCCCATTGGAGGAAGAACCAATGTTGAAGCTAGCTCTGAAAATTACAGGTGAAGAAACTAAAATTTTGATAATTCCAATCCCCCATTATTCACTGATAATTCTGCGATTATATAGGCAGAAAAGGAAATAACAATCCACCCTAAATAGGACTCCTATTAGAGTTGGAATCAAATAAGAAAGAAATAACAAAAAAACAGGAAAGAACTTTCAAGAGATAGCTACTCCTTATGCAAACAATATCCTAACCTAATTCTCCTGCTTTTTCTCCTGCCTATCTGAATTCTCCAGCGTTCTCCTACTTGTCATCTGTTAATCATCTTCTTCCCTCTCCTTTGATAAGTTCTTCCAACAAAAGCATCCTTATCATATTTCCACAAGCCTGCAATTCAAAAACATAATTGATTTCCTGAAAGAGGCAAGCTGTTAGGATCTTCGGGAGAGAGAGAGAGAGGGGATTATTCTAGAGGAAGGAGTTGGTTACAGCCAATGTGGCATAACTGAATGTACCTAAGGGGGGGTTTATAAAGGGGTAGGCAGAGAAGGGAGGAGGTAGGCAGAAATTTGAGAGAGTAAGAGTGACAGAAGGAATCGAACCTTCTGAGGAGCTATCTGCTCTGGTTAGGAGAAATACTATATTTCTCTGGGATAGTGGTGTACACACCATAGTTATACTGCAATAATATAGTAATACCCTATTATTCTAAGGTCAGGTACCTAACACAAGCAGTCCAAACATACTTTCAAGATTCAAGCATTCTTAAATTTTGTTATCTCATTATATTCCTTTTATGTGTTCTCTCTTGCATAGTCTATTATCTATGTGATTGAATTATTTCCTGTACTCTTGTCACTTTGTGAACTTTCATGTGTTTTTACAGCCAAATCTTTATGTCCTGGTTCTAACCCTCAAAGACACATCTGGGAACGTTGTGGACTGTGAATCATGCTTAGTGGGAATAAGAGAGGTATCAAAGGCCCACAAACAGTTACTTGTTAATGGAAAGGCGGTAATAATAAGAGGTGTGAACAGGCATGAACATCATCCGCGTGTGGGCAAGACAAACATAGAGTCATGCATGATTAAGGTCTCTCTTTGCACTTACTCCTGGATTATTTCTTCCATGATAAGTTGACACTAATTTTATTACTATGATATCTCATTAACAATTCATTTCACAGGATTTGGTTCTAATGAAGCAAAACAATATTAATGCTGTTAGAAACAGCCATTATCCACAGCATCCCCGGTGGTACGAGTTGTGTGATCTTTTTGGCATGTACTTGATTGATGAAGCCAACATTGAGACTCATGGTTTTCATCTGTGTGGACACCTGAAGCATCCTACTTCAGAAACAAGTTGGGCTGCTGCAATGTTGGATCGTGTGGTAGGGATGGTAGAGAGGGACAAAAACCATGCATGCATAATAGCTTGGTCCTTGGGAAATGAGGCCTCATATGGACCTAATCACTCTGCTGCAGCTGGTATGAGATAAGTATTCTATATATTCTTGAATCAGGAGCTTCTGCAATTAAAATCTAGACAGTTCCAAGAAGTATTGGAAAATAGCGAGCCATAGTTTTATGCTTTGTCTTCATCATGCAAAGGATGTTCTAATCCAGAAGAGATTCTTTTGGGAAACTTAAAGTTTCTCTCTGAAAAATATTACAAAAACCCACTTTACTGTATTACATCATTCTGTCTATGGGGCATGTATTTGTGCTGTAATAAACCTTGATTTTTACTCACTGGAGAGACACCAATGTGATTGCAATTTTATTGCAAACCAGTGGGATTCCAGTTGCAAGAATGATATGTACTATTTTTAGGCAATTGTTTCAGAAGAACTTATTTTGAATTGAAAGTCCACTTTATTCTGTATAACATATGATTTGTGGATTTAATTTGGCTCCAAGCTTAAATTGCACAAAGCAGATACTTTCTTAGCATATACCTTGGGAAAATTTGGGTAATATATTATTGGAGTTGATGCTGTTACCAAAGCATGGTTTTGTTTAATTGTTTAATTGTTCCATTTTTCCCTTTTCTTTTTTGCTCACCTTGGTGTACTGTAAAATATCTAGGTTGGATCCGGGGAAAGGACACATCCAGGTTATTACACTATGAAGGAGGTGGATCTCGTACTCCGTCAACTGATATAGTATGTCCCATGTATATGCGTGTCTGGGACATGGTGAAAATTGCTAAGGATCCAAGTGAACCACGTCCTGTGATATTATGCGAGTATGATTTCTTTTTCTTCTCAAGTTTTAAAGTTTTTCTCTAATGTACTAGTCGCATTTCTAATCTACAGTGTTGTCCTATGTATTAAGCTTTTTGGTTAACTGAAGCATATACATGATGCAAAATGATAGGTATTCTCATTCAATGGGAAATAGCAATGGAAACTTGCATGAATATTGGGAAGCAATTGACAGCACATTTGGTCTCCAAGGCGGCTTTATCTGGGACTGGGCTGACCAGGTTTAGAATACTTTTATCATACAGCATATGGGAGAATAATGACATGGTTTAGGTAGCTTAGGTCCCTGTACATGTGTACATGTTTAATGAATCATTAGACTAATCAGTGATCCATCGACCCCTAAAAAAACTCTTGAGCTGAAAAGTTGCTTGACATTGTATAGTGGCGAGACCTTGAGTTCAAGTTGCACTTCTCTCGTTTCTAATGTATTTATCCACACTTTGCATGAGAGAACATGTTAGGATAATCTATAATCCATTTTCTGAGCCTTACTTGTCAGCTTAAGCTTTTGGATTGAATGATTCCTTGATAATTACATATTCAAACAATTGGCATTCCATTTTCATTGGCACATCTTACAAGGAATGTTCTCCGAGTTGTATCTTAGCTGCATTGTATAAAATTTGGTTGTTTACTAACAAACACATTCGCGTCCTATTGTAGAAAAATATTTGATTAAATCCATTCTTGTAATAGTTTATTGTTCTTTTATTTAGGTGAATTATGTGAATTATAAATTTTAGTTTTGTTTTGAAGACAAGTGAACTATCCATCAGTGCTGTGAATGAGCAAGCATTTGGCTGCTTCTGGTGGTTGGTTTATGAATCGCTTTTCTATTTTTAATTTGGTTTTATGCAGGCAAATTTTATCCATCATTAAATAATGAAAATATGCAATTGTTATCCTATTAACATTTCAGTACTTTGCTGTCTGCTCTGTGGCCCAATCTGTGATTTAGAGCACAGTCAACAAGTCTATTTGAAGGAAATTTCCTTTTGGGAGTCTTTTTGTGTTTTAAAATTATTTAGTGGCATTCACATGCAGGGTTTACTGAAGGAAAGTGCGGATGGAAATAAAAACTGGGCATATGGAGGTGACTTTGGGGATTCGCCAAACGATTTGAACTTCTGTTTGAACGGTCTTGTTTGGCCAGATAGAACTCCTCATCCTGGTTTGCATGGTAATTTCAATGTTTGGTGTATGCATTTTGGTCCTATTTTTCATTTCCTCGACTTAAGTTTGCATTGAAACTTATAGTACTGATTATCATTTTCAGAGGTCAAATATGTCTATCAGCCCATCAAGGTTTGTTTACGGGAAAACACACTGCAGGTGTGCAATTTTTACTTGTTTTCTTCTGTTCTAGTTCTCAAACCAATCTCTGGCTCACCACATGGAAATTCAAATATGCAGATAAGCAACACCCACTTCTATGATACAACACAAGGATATGGGTTTGTTTGGGTTCTCCATGGAAATGGAGAGGAACTTGGCTCTGGAATTTTGTCTCTTCCAATGATAAAGCCTCAGAGCAGTTGTAGCATAGATTGGGAGTCAGGACCATGGTATGCTCTTTGGGCTTCATGTCTTGTAGAAGAAATGTTTTTGACAGTGTCTACTAAGCTTCTGCATTCCACACGCTGGGTTGAGGCTGGCCATGTTATTTCGTCTACACAAATCCAGTTGCCTACAAGAAGGGAGATCGAAACCCCTGTAATTGCTTATTCTGAATTTTGCCTACCTTTATTTTTCACATATATTATATCCCATCTGATATTCTGGCATAAAAATGTCACTAACTCCAGGCATTGAAAGCTACAGAGGCTAAAATTCATAGTGAAACTGTTGGGGATATAGTTACTCTCAGTGGGCAGATGTGGGACATGACATTCAACATTAGATCAGGAGCTGTTCAAAGCTGGAGGGTATGCCTTTGTGAATTGTAGTCATTCTGTTTAGTTGATTCCTTTCTTTCCGCCTGCAGTGGTGATATGAAATCTAGATATGTTAAACTTCGGATATAGCCTTTACAATCAATTTCATCATCTTTCTCTGTTGTACTCAGAGTAATCAGCATACAACATAGCTCTTCCATTTTGCTTCTCAAACAGAGATTGTTTCGTGAGCTTTTATGGTTTGTGCAATTACAGGTTGAAGGCATTCCCCTTCTGACCGAAGGCATATTTCCGTGCTTCTGGCGGGCCCCGACAGACAATGACAAAGGGGGTGGTAATGATAGTTATTACTCCAGGTGGAAAGCAGCTCAGATCGACAGTCTTGTGTTTCACACAGAAAACTGTACAGTACTAGATACAACAAATCACGAAGTAAAAATAAAGGCAGTTTATATTGGTGCTCCAAGGCGTGAGCAGATGTCTGAATCCAGAAATTCAAGGCCTTTATTAAAAGTTGACATGATTTATGCAATATATGGTTCTGGTGACTTGGTAATCGAATCCAATGTATTTCCAAGTTCTGATCTTCCACCTTTGCCACGTGTGGGGGTTGAATTTCACCTGGAAAAATCAATGGACAAGGTTCGGTGGTATGGAAGAGGACCATTTGAATGCTATCCTGATAGGAAAGCAGCAGCCCATGTTGGGATCTATGAACAGAATGTGGGGGATTTGCATGTTCCTTACATTGTTCCTGGGGAATGTTCTGGAAGGGCAGATGTTAGATGGGTGACATTTCGGAACAAAGACAATGTAGGAATTTTCGCTTCTATGTATGGCAGCTCTCCACCTATGCAAATGAGCGCTAGTTACTATTCTACAGCGGAACTTGACCGGGCAACACATAATGAAGAACTTGTTCAGGGAAATGACATCGAGGTAAATTGATGCAAGAGATTTCGTTCTCCCAGTAGACAAGTTTCTGATATGATCATTAGAAAAATACCTCTGCAGTGCTAAGTTGAATTATGTGCCAACAAAGGCAGGACTTGTATTTGAGAGAATAGAGAGACGGATACTTTGCTTACTTTTTACAATGTCTTTATTACGGGGCTGTTTGTTTGGTTTTGATGGGTTACTGTGCTTGGGCTGCAGGTGCATCTTGACCACAAACATATGGGTTTGGCTGGAGATGATAGTTGGACACCTTGTGTCCATGACAAGTATCTGGTTCCTGCTGTTCCATACTCATTTGCCATCAGGATGTGCCCACTAACTGCAGGCACCTCAGGAGTTGAGATTTACAAATCCCAACACCAAAATTAAAGTCACATTCTTGGATGCCGGAAATGAAGAAGCACGATACTTTGCTCCTGTAGTCATCTGGTGTAAAATAAGGAGAATTTATCCTCATGTTTCAGGAGGAATTCAATAATACACAATGTTCTTAACTTATAATTTCCTGTTCAGAACTATTTGTAGACCAACCCGTAAAGTTGCATAACTTTGTCAAGCAAGCACTACAACTATTCACATGGTGATTACTCTTAAAAGCTCGTCTTTTTTTTTTCCCTGTTTTTCAATAAAGAGCACTACGTAAGGATGCGGTACCATGTTATTAGAACATGTTGACTGAGCTTAGAACTCAAATTAGTGAAGCAAAGCACTTTTCAGAACAGCAAAAGGAGATAGTCGCTTCTATCAATCTCGTCATTATCCTGTCGGGTACTATCGTTGTTGTTTGTCCTTATCTGTCATCCAAGAACTTAAGAGGCTGATTTGATAGTGAAGAATGAAGTTATATTCACCAGCCATGCTTCTTTGCCTTTGCTGATTACAGGGAACTTCTCAAAACGTAAGTCTCTCGTATCGATCAGCAATTTCATGCCTAATTTTTTTTTCCTTTTTGGAAAAGTATTTCAGGCCTAGAGAGTATTCTTCGAAAGGACATATGTGGTTAAATAACATGACCAGTTTATGTCGTCGCAAGAGAACAACCATCTTCATCATAACCACCCAGGACACCATGTCCTTCGACTTTTAGAAAAGCATGTCTTTCACTTCGCCGACAGGTGACAAAAAGCTCCATAGGCTGATGGTTGATGTTTAGAGAAACCAATGGGTAAGAATTTAATGTCTCATGCGGTTGGTTTATATCTTTAGTCAATCAGTGGTTGTATTCTAGTGATATAATAATTTAAAATATTTTGTACCTTATACGTACTCAGATATATGTAACAAAATCAATGAGATAAATATATATTGTCGGTGAAATTATAATAACATCATAATTATGTGATTCATATCACATTGATGTATTATTCTTAGTTATTATTCTATTAAGACTGAATATTAATAGAGTATAAAAAGACTAACATACGTTATGATTTTTTCTTATAAAAGAAGTAGTTGATTTTATAGAGTAAAGTATAGAGACATTTAAACAAACACGTGAATACTTATTAGAGAATAAGTTCATTAAACTAACTTCAAATGATAATTTCATTTGGAATATTATTTTTATATTTGGTGATTGTATAAGTTATTCTTTGACTTAAGATCACCAAAATTATCTCATATAAGAATTGCTATATTTTGATACTATTTATAACATATTCTAGTTAAGGGTAGCTCATTTGCTAGTAATTGAATGTAACATAAACTATATGAAGTAGCTTAAGGATTAATATAGGATTTATCACCCTAAAATAATTACGGAGAATATTTTGTTGTTCTCGATTAATATTGATTCAAAAAATTCTTCGCCAAAGTGGAATGACACTTTGAAAATAGTTTTCATATGTTATTAATTGAATCAATTACTAATGATAGAGAACTCACATGATTAGATTGAAAATATACTAGACATTAATTTCATGTTTTATGTCTAATTAGAATTTCATATAATGAAATGATTGAATGATATGAAAAATTATGCACATAAAGGTTAATCAAAATTACTTTTACATTCTTAAATATTTGAGTGATCACGATGTATTACTATATGTCAATCTTGATCTATGAGTATAAATTATTTAATTAGATAATTACAGATAACTTAAAGGAGTTTAATTTATCTAATTCTAAATATGATTTAGGGTTATAATTTCAATCCATTCTCAACGTATTTAGGAACCTAATGAGTCATACATAAAGAACAGGTTGAAGAGAAAAAAGTATTTTAATCAAGTTAGACTTGATTGTAAAGCTTGAAAAATTTTATGATTAAATATGAAATATTTAATAAATAAGGGTTAATATGAGATATTAGATTCTATTTTGGCATAACTGATATCTAATTATAATTATTAGTAATTTTAATTAAAGTTTAATTGAAATAAAATTTAAGTTGAATTAAATTACTACAATATCTAAAATTCGTTCTGTGAATACTGTTAGAAGTTACATTTGTGCCGCTACATTGGTTGAGATGAGCTAGTTTCAAAAACGATTCAAGGGATACAACAAAAAAAGTGTCAAGCTTCAAAATAATGTATGAATTAAAATTAACGCTTTATTATGATTTATATGTTAATCATTTTGTAGAATTTAAAGTGATCTTGACTTTTGAAAAATCAAAATAAAAAAATGTTTCGTAATTATTGTATTACGCATGGGATCAAATCTTGTCTCGATTTTTCAATACATGCATTTTTACGTGTTCTTAATTTGAATGGAATGTGTTAAAATTTAGGATTTCAGGTAATACTGTCAAGAAACTTTGCCTTGATTCATTTATATATGAATGTCATTTTTTTTAGGTATCAAAGGTTAGAAGATTTCTACTTCTTGTACTTTCTTTCAAATCAATAGCATAAGAGTTATATGTGCCTCAGATATCTATCAAATCAATGAAGTTAATATCTTGAGAATGAAAAGATATATCATGCCGTATATTTTAGGAAACTAATAGCAATATTGGCTAGGGGCTTGGTTAATTTTTGGTTCAACAAATTTTTGTTTTGTTGTCATGCTTTTAAATTATGATCATTTCGGTCAAAAATGCATAAAAGCCTAATACATAAAAATGTACCCTTCCCTGGGCCATAATCTTTGGCATCTCCTACTGGTCCTTATGGCGATGGCGAAACAAAAGCATCTTTGAGACTGAGTTTGAGTAGCCAACAGACGGGACCAAGCTTATCCTTGACTACACCAACTGGATAGTTAGAGCTCGCTTAGTTAAAAATTGTGTTTTTCGAGATCAGGGTTTACCCGCTAGTCAGATTACGAGTTGGACCAAACCTATGGAGGGATAGATCAAGCTTAATACCGACGGAGTGGTCAAACAGAATTTTAGTGTAGCGGCAACTGGCGGGCTGCTTAGAGATTGCCATGGGCAATGGCAAGGGAGGTTCCTACATCACATTGGCAGTGCCTTGCCCTTAGCTGCCGAACTTTGGGGCGTCCATTCAGGACTCCGCATGGCCTGGACGCTTGGATATCGACAAGTGATAGTCGAAGTGGATTCGTTAGAGGTTTCAATATCCTTTCTTCCGCGTTTACATAATCTAATGAGCTTTCTTTTTTGGTGACAGGTACCCGGGATCTCATCCACCGTACGTGGGAAGTGAAGATCCAGCACGTGTATAGGGAAAGGAAACCAGTGTGCGGACAGTTTGGCCTCCCTCGCAGCGCTCTCATAACCCGGAATGCATTTTCTGCAAGAACCTCCGCATCTCATCAGGGTTTAACTTCACCGTGACCAGCACGGTCTTTTGTATCGCAGATCGCTGCCGTAGTTAGGGTGTTTTGATTTTTCTTATCCATTGTATCCAAAAAAATGTACCCTTCACTAAAGAAGCCTAATAGTACGTGATCAAAAGGATCTTGTGAGTAAAGCTTTCTATTGAAAGTCAAAACCGGGTTAAGAAGCAGACCAGAAAAAGATACATTCAAGCATCTGCAATGGTAACTTCGACCTCAACTCCATCTCCATGCTCAGTTGTACCAGAAGCGATCTTCTAGACCACTTTAGGGTAGCTGAAAAGGTCTATACCTCGCTTGTGGATAAGAAGCTCGAATCTGTCCCACGTGTTATTTCCTGTAAGCACAATAACAAAATTGAGCAATTTCGTCTCCTCTTCAATTAAACACCAGAAGCTCTTATCAATTCAAGAACCAATACAAAATCGGTTGGCATCTAAAATATTCGTCATGTTTATGATTTCCAATTATATTTCAGAAGAAACCAGGATTGACATCTAGAAGCCAAAAGGGACACATTCCAAAATCACTACTCAGATATTATATACAAATTGTTGGTCATTTTATGGTATCAAAACAGATGAACACATACTTATTGCAAATATTATTCAAGCAAATATTATTACAAGAACAAGAGACATAATGTAATCCATTACTTCTATAGTTTGTCAATGTACACACTATGTAGTGCCACTCTCTTCTAGCTATACAAAGGTGCCATGACACAATCTTTCATTTAATTTGTGTACACAGCATACGATTAAGAGTTAGAAATTCTTGTAATTAACTTAACTTCTAAGTAAGTTCTTTTGGAGATTTAAAAAAAACTGGATTTCAGTAGATACATTAAAGCAATGGTAAAAACAATAGAAAAGCAATTTCTATTTATGAAGGCTGAATTTAGATGGAATTGAGATTGGCTTATAAAATAGTAGTATATAAATGTGCACAAAAAAGGAATCAATTCACAATCATCATATTCCATTCTTTTTTCTTTCGAAAGTTAAGTAATAAATGCATTAATAAAAAGTGGCAATACAAAAAAACATCTTACGATACATATCCATCTACCTAGTTAGCTCAAGTTAGCTTACAACCTTACAAAGTATTATAGAATGAACTCGTAAGATTACAAAGATTTCATAAGTACCATCTGTTAGGAGTAAGGGTTACAGAAGAGGAGAATGGATGGTTTATACATGGAAAAAAAGAGACAAGCTGTAAGCAGTAGATTTATAGTTAAACATTGATAGTAGTATTTAGATATCAATAACAGTAGTGATAAAGTTAGATATAGATGTACTTTATCAGGTTGTTAGCAAGAGATAGATATGTTAGTTAGAATAAGGAGATATAAAAGTATAGTTTATGAGGGAAGAGGGGATAGGCAGTAGTTTGGAAATATCTCTCGGAAGTTTTCCTGAGAATGTAAGGGAGTTGTCCCTTATGAAGAAGGTTCTTCCTTCTTGTTTCTGAATGAAACTGAGTTGTTGCTCTTTATCTAGTGTTATCTAACACTTCAGTACATTTAGTTAAATCGTTACCTAACAATTTGATCCGACCTGTCGGATCCATGGAGTCACGTGTAGGAAAGTTGGAAGACTCTATTGCCAAAATTGAGAGAACCATGGGGGAGCAAGTCGCAGACTTGACGAAAGTCAAGAACGGCATGGGCCGTTTGGAAGCCATCTTGACTCACTTGATGCAACAACAAGGGTCGAGCAACAAAGCATCTTCGGAGGCTAGCGGAGAGGAGGACATTGAAGGTGAGAAGGACCATTAGAGTCGACCTTGGGTGAAGAAAGTTGAACACCCCATATTCAACAGAACGGATGCGTTAGGTTGGGTGGCTCGAGAGGAGAAGTTTTTTGAGGTCCACCGCATCAAGGAGGATGAAAAGATGCAACTAACCTTCATCAGCATGGAAGGGGCGGCAGTGCATTCGTTTTGCTTCCTGCTTAAAAAGAGTCCGACGTTGACATGGAACACACTCATTCCCACTCTACTGCAGCGTTTCGGAGAAGGCAGTCAGGGAAACGTTTATGAAAGACTAACATCCATACAACAAGTTGGGTCAATGAAGGAATATTTGCGGGCGTTCGAAATGTTGGTGGCACAAATACCTGAGGCTTCGGAGGAGCAGCTCTTAGGATATTTTTTGGGTGGCCTCAAACCAGAAGTGAGGTATCGGGTGCGATCAATGCGACCTACTACAATCTTACGTGCAATGGAAATTGCTCGCGATATTGAGGATGAACTGCAGGTGATGTATGGAAGAAATTCTTCCATGACTGGAAATTTTACAAATTGCATACAGAGACGCAGTAGTATAGTTTTTAAAGTTCAAGGAATAACGACCATTGGAGGGTCAGTTAGTGGGACAACGAGTAATGACGCGGGCAAGGTCACGAGAGAAATGAAGCAGAAAACCTACAACCCAAACCTTAGTGGGTCATCAGTGGGGTCTAATTCTTATAATGGGATTTACGGGAACACAGGGTCACGCAACAACCGCGGGACTAGTTAGCTTCCTTATCTAGAATTTTTAAAGAGTAAGGAGGAAGGGAGGTGTTTTCGTTGTTGATTACCTTTTGGTCCAGGACATAAATGTCAAGAGAAAAGTTTAAGAGTGACCATTCTAGGAGAAATGAAGAGGTGGTTTCAGAGGTAGAAGAAGGTCTGGACTCCCACGAAATGTCAAGGGAGGTTGCTGAGATGTAACTTTCACAAGTTTCATCCGATGGATGGACACAACCCAAAACCATGAAGCTTTGGGGGAAGATTGATGGAAGGCGTGTTCTTAAAGAACAACAAAACCTTGAGGTCCTGGGTTCGAGCCGTGGCTCCCCAGAGTGCCAAAGAGGACAATACCTGGTGTGCTGGTGGTCGAGGTCGGGCTCGACGAGTTTGGGCTTCGGGCCCAACAGAGTTGATGGAAGAACTTACATTACAATTGTCAACAATCTGTAAGTGAAAATACATGCATGATAAAACCATTGGTTTATACTAAAGTTATAGCTTTTAATTTGAAAATAACCTAAATTTGCGTATATATTAGGTTGGTTCCATCTGGAACGTGCTCAAGAAACATAACAACCAAATTCAAAGAGAAGATTGATCTTGAGAGATATATATGGAAGAATATCTCTCAGGCGACAAAAGAATTTTATTATTAGGAGTTTGAGGTACAAAAAATATATTCTTTTGTACTTTTATCTAATTAAATTTATACATTAGTTAGATAAATATTGTAGGTTATAAGTACTTATAGTATGTTTTTCATTTTTTCGGAAAGCATTTTTTAGGATTCCAAATTTGACGAAGTAATTTATCAAGTATAGGAGAGGTGAGCTCATACATGTTATGGAGACTTTTTTGGTGCGATTCACAAGGTTGGTGTACGACCTTCTTATATATCTAAAGAAATATGGAGTCCTTGGCAGCAGAATTGGACATCACTCGAAGCAATGTTCATTTCAGAGTGCAATTCTGCAAACAAACATGGAGGATCGGAGGGAGAGAGTCTTCTCGTACTCACTGGAGGATCTATTACTCATGTTGGATCTCGTTTTCGGAACCCAACTCTTTCTCTGATACCACAACTGTTGGGTCCTGCTTGTTTCCGGAGCCCAACGCTTGTTCCCTGTAATACTTGAGCGTAGTTCCTTGTTCTTGCTTTGATACCACAACTGTTGGATCCCATTTCTAGAACTCAACTCTCGAGTCATAAAATGTGATCTTCTTCCTTACTCCTAATTTCCGGATTTCCCACACTCTTCGGGATCATGAAACGTGTGCATATTACCCTGTAGGGTTAATTCATTTAACCCCCACAAAGCGTGAGCGGGTTTTCTTGTAGGGTTATGTCAATGTACCCTTATTAGCCATCGTTAGTTCATCATCATTCTCATAACATCTCAAACTCATGATAATTCAAAATTGTAGCTCTTATCCTCTAGTTTATTTTGGAGCAAGAACCATCTCAATCAGAGTTGTATAGATGAAGATATGCTTAAGAAACCAAAGTATGTTCATGGCCCAATCATGCTCTCCCAACCGACCCCTCACTTTCTTTCAATCCATCTTTTTGAATTCAACATAAATGACTATCAATTTATTTGATAGGTACAAAGTGATTGGGAATCTAATGCTTCAAGAATCACTTCATTTGGAGGTCGGGTTATGAAGTTATGGCCAAAAGAATCAACCATGCTCATGTCCTCAATCATGTTGTACCTATCTCGGGACAATTAGCATAACTTTCACTAGAGATATTAGATTGAGTTCATTCTTAGACAGTTTCGAAGAGGACTTCTAGATCTACAACTTTTGTGAAGACTCTAAAGTAAAATTCTGTCATTTAGATAAGACACAGACCGTGTGAAACTACACGGTCAGACCGTGTAACTTTCCGGTCTGATTGTGCTTCTGCGTTAGGAACACACAGCCTGTGTGAATTTACACGGACAGACCGTGTAATCTTCGGGTCTGACGATTTCATTTGGAGGTTCAAGATAAGGACTGTGTGAATTCACACGGGCAGACTGTGTAACTTTCAGGTCTGGTTATTTTTCTCAGCATCAGGAATACACAGTCTGTGTGAATATACGCGGGCAGACCGTGTAACTTTCGGCTAAATTTTCCCTTCTCCAAAAACCTTTCTAATGGATCCTACCTCCATCCTAGCATCCCTTTTACCCATAAGCATCCCGAATTCAACTCTCCTAGCGCGATATCACTTCATATACTCTAGTTATTCGGGATACACATCCTATGCAACATTACCTACTCAAACGATCATATCTCTCAACTCCGATATCCAAAAATTGCATACTTTGTATCGCTGTAAAGCTAGAAGGACAAACTATAACTTCTATGAAGACAACTTTGTCTAATTCTACCTAAATTAATCCAATTTTCCCCTAGAATGCATAACACACATTTTACCCTCATGAAAAACTTAAACTTTATCCCAACTTCACTTCCTCTATTACAACATCATTCATAACAATTCAACTGCCAATTGGAATTCATCAAACTCTCAACCTCAATTCATTTGACTCTTCACTTATAACTAATTCTCATCATTTTCAAAAATCCTCTCTTTCTTTTCCATAATATCTCACTTATATATATAACAATAGTTCTTGTTCAAGATCCATCATTTCAAGTTAATAACATCAAGCATACCTAATTCCAACTCAACATTATCCATACACAATTCGTATTTCATTAACATCATAAGATAAGTGTTCATATTTCATTAACATATCTCATGCCACAATACATCATTTCGCAAAATCCCCCAAAATACACAAACACTTAAATGGTAATTCTTCAAAATGCAACTTTAACCTTGGTTTACATAAATTACTCCAAAACAAAACAAAACATGCAAATTCAGAGTGATGCCTTGACTCACTTTCACTCGATCTCATTCTCTTCACCTGAGGATGGGATGAAAAGTGGGGGTGAGCTTAAACCTCGTGGGTAACAAATTTATAACTAAGAAACAAGCAAAAACCATTAAAATATTTATTTCCATTGTAAAAATTCAAATTGAAATCCATGTAACACATATTTTCCAAATTCGCAACTTATCAAACAATTTATAAACATCATAAGTCATGAATTCATCAAAACTTGTCACAAATCATAAACACATCAGAAATGGTTTGGGCAGATCCCTAAACATGACGAACTACTCAATTCCACATAGTGGTTCTGTGTAGTCGTAAACTTGAGAGAGTCTATGTAGTAGCTCTGTGCCACTAGCGGGCAGGGGGGAGAAGCCTTTAACTTGGTCAACGTGCACGTGATATTCTTGAATGGACTACACCAAACCCACATAACATGTAATTCATGAACTTGAAAACAGTTGCCCAAATG
Source organism: Erythroxylum squamatum (assembly GCA_025629845.1). Taxonomy (NCBI): domain Eukaryota; kingdom Viridiplantae; phylum Streptophyta; class Magnoliopsida; order Malpighiales; family Erythroxylaceae; genus Erythroxylum; species Erythroxylum squamatum. The sequence goes on from JAOTBA010035544.1 coordinate 30,507, forward strand.
GCAACATTTCGGAAACTTGTTTTTCATGAACATGTAATTTTTCAAAAACCCTTTCATCTAGCAATTCACAATTCATCATCAAAATTTCATACACTAAACATGTACCAATTTCTCAAATCAATCACAAGCAATAAAAGCAACATTTATGAAGTCATTGAAATCATTTTATTCTCTTGATTCAAAAGAAACATTAGTGGCTCATTACTCAATTATAAACATGGAACCCACCTTAATTTCCTTGCTTGAAGACCTTACTCAAAAAGCCTTAACTCTTGCTCCTCTTGCCTCTCTTGATTTCTTCAACATTGACAAAAATTCTCAAATCAATAGACATTCTAATTGAGAAACCCATAAGACATATTCACTAAAATTGATCTTAGAATTCTTAAACCCATACATTTCTTAAGCTATATGAACCAAAACCCTTTCAAAAATCCAAAATACTAAGATCAAACTTACCTTGAATCTTCACCAAATGAAGAGTTTCTTGGCTTGAATGAGAGCTCTTCTCTTCCTCTACCTTTTCCCTTTCTTGAACAACTTCAAAATCACTCTTGAAGGCTTAGAAAAATCAAAACCTAGCTTATTTCTTTCTTTTCTCTTCTTTTCCCCTTACATGACACTCTCTCTACTCTCTTTTCTCCAATTTTCATTTTTAGCTTCTTCTTCAATGTAAGACAACCTTTTCTTCTCCTTTTTATACCATTAATGATTGAACAATGTCCGTTTTACCTTTACTAATAGGCCTTGTAACATAAATGCTTAAGTGATCTTCCCAAAATGCCCTCATACATATATACGCTTACTACTTAATTCAACTAAACCATATTTTAAAATCCTACCAACATTAACATAATAATTAACTCCAAATCAAATAATTAATCTAGCAAGACCTCAAAATTCATTTAAGTCATTGCCTAACTCCTTCCAAAAATTAAGACCTTTTTCTAATCATGTAATTGAAGGAATTTGATAGCACTTCCTTCTAGAAAAAT
>JAOTBA010035574.1:0-15587 GCA_025629845.1 Erythroxylum squamatum
AAAATTGCAAAATCAGTGGCAATGGAAAGCTAACTTGATAGGCTTCAACTTTCATGAAGACCATTTTCACTAATTCCCTCTACATAAATCTAGAAAAATCACCAAAGTTTCAGATGACTACTTTCGGATACTGTTCATACAGTACATACCATTAACTTTCCAAGCCAAAATTCAACCTCTTAAGGCTAAAATTAGACAACACCTATTTCACAAGAAATTGTAGTCAATCAACTAAAGTTTCATTTGGCACAAACCTCACCTCATTTGCATACCTACACAATTATTTATGATCAAAACAGTGTACTAGGTCAAAACCAAATTTTCCAGCTTTGTTATTCAATTCAATTCCTTTCATTCCCATGTCCATTCTACTTCAATTAGCACTCAATTTAACTCATTCATTCACCCTAACCTTCATCAAACACTTCACTTCAACATAAACCCTCAAAAATTCCAGCATCCACAACCAATCAATTACTTATAATATTAGTCATCTAACATTACTAAAATCAATCCAAAACCAATCCAAAACATCTTTACTTTCATTCACTACATCTTACCTATCAATCATCAATTTATCAAACAAATTATATACCCATAAACACCAAACACAATTTCATGCTATGTAGTGTATAAGCATCACAATTAATTTAAGTAACTTCAAAACCATAATAACAAGCATGATTCTTACCTATAAAGCTTTAATCTTCTTCAATTTAGCCAACTTCTCACAAGCTTCCTACATTACTCTATCACCAATGATCATCATCTTCTTCCCAACATCACTCACAAGCATCACCATGTAAAGGAGGTAGAACACTCAAGCTTGTACACAAGCTAGGAAGGCACTTAAGGGAGAAGAGAAGAGTAAGTCTTTAGGTAAACTAAAAAAAACCAAAGGAAGGAGAAGGAAGAGAGGTTTCGGGTGTGTTGGAGAATTAAGCAAGAACTTGATCCTTTTTATTCCTTTATTAATGAAGTTGCCGTATAAACAAAGGATAGGAACAATCAAAGCCTTAAATGGTAGGACACTTGTCCATTTAGATAAAAAGAAAAGACAAAATAGGCAAAAAGACAAACATGTAATAGGATTAAGAAACCCTAATGCAATTTGACCCATTCAATTCCAATGGCCCTGATTTCAAAACCAAAATAATATACCCAATATTGTAGTGCCATTGGATAGGCATTTTCGATACCGAAAATCAACCGGTTCGCCACTTGGCGATTTTTTTCCGGTCCGGGAATTTTCTCCGGAAAAGTCCAGAAAAATTCCTAAAAATCCCTTAAAATATAAAACATACAAAAACTCAGTCCAATAAATTTTTCAAATACAATTTCCACATAAATCACAATAAAATGCCGTTTAGGCCCAATACCGGGAAATAATCATGAATGCATGTACAGTTCTTTCATGTGCACAAATTCACTGTTTGCAAATACCAGTATGCATGAACAATTCTAATTAATCCCAAGCACTCTCATCCTTTGCTAAATTACTATTTTACCCTTCCAGTCGGGGGTGGGATGTTACAATTATGGATATATAATTGATACAAAAAAGATATAATTTTCACAATTTGTTGTTTTAGAAAAAGAATCAGTGGGCTTTTTAGAACAATTTAATTTCTCTCAAATTTTTATCTGAAAAAATCACCATTTTCCAAATGTTATTAGTATAATATATGTCTAACATTAACAATTGTATATATTAAATTTGAAAAAATTAATATAAGCAATTTTACATAAACAATAATACTAATTATGTGCACCTTTTAAATTTTAAAGATGATAAACTAAGAGTCAAAATTCTTGAAATAAGGAAGAACTTTTGAAATTGAATAATATAATTAATAATTGGAACAATATGCCTTGCAATTGATTTCTAAATGGAGGATAAGGATACAAACTAATTATCTTGATAATAAAGCGTGATATTGTTTAAGTAGTCAGTCAATATTTGAAGAAGTTTTCTTTTTTACAAATCGACATTCAAAATGGATTATGTCAAATGATCACAAACCCCTTAAAAAATTACTAAAATCTTATAATTTGATTTAATAGGTGTTTTCAAAGAATGTCTTCCCTTAATGTGAAAGGGATTGTCTTCATTTATTGATTTCATTTTACACTTTGATTTTCTTAGATTGTTTTTTACTAGTTTTAAACTTAGCAAGATATTTTTATTCTTCACTTTTTTTCTTTTTTATATAAAAACTTTAACTTTTACCTAGCAAGCTTTCTCTCTCTTTTCTTTTTTTTTATGTGAAATTTCTTTTTAGGAACCTACTTTTACTAATTTAGACAAATCAAATCAGGATAAGTGCAATAATTATGGATTTGTAATTGATATAAAAAAGATACAATTTTCACAATGTATTGTTTTAGAAAAAGAGTCATTGGGCTTTTTATAACAATTTAATTTCTCTCAAATTTTTATCTAAAAAAATCACCATTTTCCAAATGTTATTTGTATAATATATGTCTGACATTGACAATTGTATATAATAAATTTGGCAAAATTAATATATGCAATTTTACATAAACAACAATAGTAATTAAGTTCACTTTTTAAATTTTAAAGATGATAAACTAATAGTCAAAATACTTGAAATAAGGAATAACTTTTGAAATTGAATCATATAATTAATAATTGGAACAATATGCCTTGCAATTGAATTATAATTGAAGGATAAGGATACAAACTAATTATCTTGACAATAAAGCGTTTAGTCAGTTAATATTTGAAGAAGTTTTCTTTCATACAAGTCGACATTTAAAATGGATTGTGTCAAATGATCACAAACCCCTATAAAAAATTACTAAAATCTTATAATTTGATTTAATAGGTCTTTTCAAAGAATGTTTTCCCCTAATGTGAAAGGGATTGTCTTCATTTATTGATTTGATTTTACACTTTGATTTTCTTAGATTGTTGTTTACTAGTTTTAAACCTAGCAAGATATTTTTATACTCCACTTTTTGTTCTTTTTTATATAAAAAACTTTAACTTTATCTAGCAAGCTTTCTCTCTCTTTTCATTTTTTATGTGAAATTTCTTTTTAAGAAACTACTTTTACTAATTTATATTCCATTCAAATTTTAATCATTTTCTTACTTTTTCCTTGTTTGTAGATTATTAGTTTTTAAACCTAGCAAGTTTTTCTTTTTAAGCTTTATATTGTGCTCATATTGGAATTTTTATTTAAATGAGCTTTCATTTTGAAATTTCAAACTTGAATTCTTTAGCATTGTCCCTAGAAGGGAATTTTCTCACCTTTTCCACTCTTCTTTTCTATTCTCTTTTATATTTTTATTTTTATAATGAAATAAACAATTTTTTCTATGAGAATGAATTTTAACCATTACTTAACAATAATATTGCCTATGTGTAACAATTTTAGCATTATATCACTAAGACAATCTTTGGTCATCTTGATCAAATTTAATAAGATAATTAAATCAAGGAATACCTTTCTCCATAATTTAAAGAATATTTTTAGTCAAAGTCACATTTTTAACGTTGTGACCATTTTTTATAATTTATTCGATTCAAATCCCTTTCCATAATGAATTATTAGCAATGATTTTCTTAATATTTTGCTTCATTTTTTCATGATCATTATGCTTTAGGAGGAATAAGTCATGTGTAGCATTGTTATGTAACTTTTTGCTTAGGCTTAAATGAAACATATATTTTAGAATTGTTGATTTGGATTAAAGCTTCATTTTTGTAATCTATGGATAATTATGCTCATGAAGTCTTAGGATTTTTATTAAGGTGTGCTACCACTATTACAATTTGAATTTAAAAGGTTTTCATTGATAACATTGAAGCATTTTCTAAATTGATTAAATGGATTTTTGCATGCCATCATTTTTCTGATATCATAATTATGTGACTTATAAAAACAAGAATATATCAAGGAATATTAAGCCAACCATTGAATTGTAAAGATATATGAATAAACACTCCCAAGGCATTCAAAAGTAATTGATAAAAAATGCAAGTATTCATTTTAATCAACCATCATCAACATTCATAATTTAAAAACTAAAAAACACAATCATTCATCTAAAAAATGAGTTCAAACTTTAATATAAGTTAGAGTAGGCCTAATAACACTTAAGCCTCTCCTTTTGCAGCTTTGAGTCCACCTAATTAAGTCGAGTATTTTGGCAAGAGATTGTCATTGACACTCAATCCACTCTTTTCTAGTTTTAGCAACCTATGTCTTTAAAATATCTTAAAGGAAAGCACATGATCCGATCAAATGTCTTTTTATCCCGTTTTGGTATTCATATGTTAGTTTTTGGTTATACCAATGTCAATATAGAGGCTTAAATGATTGGTTAGATATGGGCGTAGTCCTGTTTTGACTTAAAAACAACTTGTAGAGTTCTTCCAAAGAAGTTCCTATTAGTGGAAAAGGATCTCTTTTATACCTTAATTTAATTGCTTAAATTGTTGTCCTTATTAACTAGTCATGCTTTTCCAATTGTGTTGCACAACTGAGCAAAGTCAGGTTAAGTTTAAGGAAATAATTTTTGCAATATGAAAGGTGACTTGAATAGTAGCCTGGATGATTGAGGCAAACCTGGGTAAATTCCATGTGAAGAGCATAAGACATTTGCAGTAGAGGGACTCGAGGATAATCACATAATAATTGAGGATGTGGTGTAACAAAGGGACCTTGTGTTCTTGGTGTATTAAGTTGTGTCTCTTAGTTAGATTTTTTTTTTCAATCTTTTATGCCTAACATCTACTATTATTTGGAATAGTTTCTTTTTAACTCTTCCACTTTATATTCTTTTAAGGTTCAAATGGCTTCTTAATTTGATGTTTAACCTTGTGAGGTAAGGATTCACTTGTCTACCTTCTTAACCTGTCTTTCTAAAGTTACAATTGACATAATTAATCACTTATAAAACCAAAAAATGTTTACATATACATCCTTATGTCAAAGAAAAATGAGTTTTTTTTTAAATAAGAAAATTAATTTCAAGGTTATAAGGAACCTAGACAACTAGACATACACATATTCATATTTATCATCAAAAAAACTTATTTCTTCATCATAAATGAAAAATGAGATGACCAATTCAGATCTTGTCTTATGCATTATAACTTACTCTATTGACACTATTCATTGATAAGGATTTCATTTTTTGCTATTGTCCATTCCTAGAGTTATAAAAACTATAGCTCCTCCTTTATTTTGTATAATGACATTGTTGTGACTTCTGTAACAAAAACTTTAACGATGTTAATCCATGCATATACATGAAATGAAAATATAATTTTTTCAAGTATTATAATTTTATTTAGAACTTTAAAGATAAAAAATAAAAAGAGTTAAATGAAAATATTATAATATAAATTTATTTTCTTTAAAACAAGAATCCTACAAATCTAAGTATGTTGTGCAATTTAAAGAAATAGTTAAAAGGAAAAGCCCCTAGTTTATTGAAATTATGCTTGTTGACATAAATAAAGCAATATAAGTTTTAAACGGACAAACTCATTCCCTTTAAAGCATTATTAAGGTTTGGCATACTTTAAAAAGTTTTATGCATAATCTCTAAGTTAATTAGTTTACTCAATTTGAGAGGTAATATTCTATCACTAGAGATTAGGTGAACCTTAAAGAAAGGATGGGTCTAAAATCACTACTTTGAATTAGATTATTCCTCACATCTTTTATTGTTTTAATCCTAAAAAGAAGGAAGAATATTAAAAGATAGATCTAATCCGTTGGACATCATCCTAACCTGAATGCTTTGGGTATCCATTTATGAGATTTTAGCACAAATAGGGTTAAATTGTTCAATAATACACACACACACACACACACATATAATTACATATTGTCATTTTTCCTAAAGGAAATTAAACTAACTTCTTTAAACTTTATCATTATATGGATATGTATACTACTTCACCTTAAGATTGGTAATAAGTTAGGCCATGCTCGACCATTTATATCCTGAACCTGACCAAAAAAATTTATTTATGGTTGGAGCTTCGCTCAAGGCTCGATCAAGCTCAGAACTTATGATTTGAAGCTTGATTAGGCTTGAAGATTAGGGGCTAATACCAAGCTTAATTAGTCTTATCCAAACATAAAAAATTAAAATATAATTTAATTTTTTATATCAAAAAGTTTCACTTACTTCTCATGTTTAACTTCAAATTTCAACATTTTCTGTATAACACTCCAAATATAGAAAAACTATACCAAACATATGGAAAGCATAAATGAATAAACTAGTTTTACAAAGCTATGGAAAAAGCAAAAAATAGGTTGAATGGTAAACTCTTCTAGAAAATCATAGATAACATCATTATAAAATAGAGAATAACAATTAAAGAAAAATCATATTCGAGGGTAGAATACTAATAGTTAAAATATAAAACTTACCATAATTAACTACAAAATTTGTATAAAATAGAGTAGCCATCATATAAGTAATTAAGAAGAGATCCATGTTTTATATACAAATAGACATTAATATTTAATAAACCAATATACTAACAATCTCACATAAATATGCTCGTAAGATATATATATAACCCTTAGGAAACTCCAATATCATATCCATGTCAATCAAAAAGATGAAAATAATTTAAGTTAAGAATACAAGACCTATAAATTAGGTATAAAAAAAAGCAAATGAGACTTATGCAGTACTAACCATACTCCTCTTAAATAACATTTGTTAATTGGGTGCTAGGATGAAGAAGGAATTCATACGCTCACAAACTAGAAACCATGCTTAGTGGAATGCTTCTTATCGAATGTATGGAACTTAAAAATCAAAATAAATACCAATTCTTATAAATAGCCTAGCTATGAACTTAACAATCATTATAGTAGGAATCGCCAATAGTTCAAGCTACTTCAACTACATATGGAAAAATTATTATGTAAATCATAAGCAATTAATAAGCAAAAATTTTATTGTTTTGAATGAATGATAATTTAGCAAATAAATATAGCTTCATCATAGGATATTTATTCAAAAAATATTTTAGATGAATGAATGGTCTTTGTAACTATAAAAAAGAAAGTATAAGACAATATGATAAAGATTATTAAAATTATATAAAGTAAAAACTAAGTTATCATAAACTATAAAGTTTACTTTGAACATTTTAGCACTTAACTAACTTTAGGCACAGATTAAGATTTCTGCATCTTTAGGATGAACTTAACTATAATAAGGATTCATTATCCAACCACCAGTTCTAAAAGCAGACTCAGTCGCTAATATAGAAACTAAAATTGCTAACCTTTTTTATATAACTGCTTATATAATCAGATACTTAGATTGATATGAATCTCACCAATAAGACTAATGAAATATAATATCAATACTATAGGACCAAATATCGTCCTATGAAAATAGGTTTGATCTAAAAATATGATAAAAATACTTAAAGAAAGATATGAATCACCAACTTCAAAATAAGAAGAGATTATGAGTGATAAGATTCCATTATTTTAATAGCCAATGGAAAGCTAGATAAGATCAAAATTTTAACGAATCTTAGGAAAGAGCACTCTAAAAGATGGAAGAAAATATCTCTAATGGTTTGGCTAATCATTAACAATCATAAAATATCAATTACAAGCATCTATAAGACTCTTATAAGTATAAATAAAACTAGAGTTTTGAAAGAAAATAACAAAATATTTCTAATTATATCACAAATCTAGCATATGTCTTAGGCAATATTAGCACCAATTTTATTCTTAGGGGATAGTACATAAACCAAAGACAAGTCTGACACAAGTTATAAGTTAAACTACAACACCAATTTACTTTTAGAACTACAGTTTACAGAGCCCTTATCGATTCACTTTAGTGTTTAGTGTCAACTATATTTTATAACCACATATCTTGAGCTGCTTTTTAAGCTTGTCCTGAACCTATTACAAACCGTCTAAGCCCATCTTTATATCTTCTCTATGTAAAAGTTCGTTTAACTTGGGTCACCACTTGAGTATTCTCATCATTTTATCTCTCCTTAAAGTAATTTGTCCTCAATTTTATGACTACAAACCCAGATAGCACTTGATGCTTAGCTAAGTATGTAACTCTCGATTTTAGTTCCTCCAAAAGGCTTGAATTACCCTCAAATGTCTACCCTCGTTTCTTTCCTCTTAATTTCTCCTGCTCATTCTTATAAAGTTAAAGTTGATCTTTACAAACCTGTTTTGGTGAGAATGAAGCAATAGTAATCAATTTTTCCATTCATTAAAAAAACGAATACTTGTTCTTATACCCATCATATATGACTCTCCTATCAAATTATCACAGTTGTCCCAAAAGAATATGTCTTGCTTGCATACGAATTACGTCACATATTACTTCATCTTTATATCTCGAGAAAGAAACCAGCACTTGCTTAGTTACCCTAACCTTTACATTCTCATCCAAGCACTACAAATTCTAAAGTTTAAGGTGCCATGTGGTTGGCTGCCCTAATTTCTAACTAGCTCCACACTAGTCATATTAGTATATGTTACACACTCTATCCTTAATATCACATCCAGTATGGAAAAGATTTTCTTATTGTTCACTAGCTTCATCCCTTACAATGTCCTCTTAGTGACTAGTATCCTCCCCTTTTTAGGTTTCATGATATACTCATCGTCACTAGCATTCTCCAAACTAGGCTTATCACCAGTCACCTCCTCTTCACTCGTAGATATATACTCTTTATCCTTATTAATCAACTCCACTCACTTATTAGGTCATTGTGCATCTATATGTCATCTTCCCAAATACTTAAAGCACTAGACATCTTGATTCTTAGTTATTAAAAAGGAATCAACCTTAAGTTTCACTTTATTTGATGTACGCACTTTCGATTCAATTGCTTCATACTGTGGCTTTGGGCTTTGCCTTTTGTTTTGCCCATAGAGTTGCTCTATAATTAAAATTCTGCTTTAAAAACAATAAAACGGTTAACATACCTCTTTTAAATTGTTTTTCCACCTTCATAATCTTGTATACTACATCCTCTAACTCTATATAGTAGTATAACTCCATGATATTGATAATTTATGGAATCAGCTGACAAATAAATCGAGCCATTATCACCTCCTTATCTTACTCCATATTTACTGTTTCTATGATTACTTCTATCTCTTTGTAATACTCCTTCCCACTTTTTAAACCTTGAGTTTGTGTTTGCAACCTTTAATATAGCTCCCTATAATAAGAACTTGACACAAAGTTGCTTCCACATAACTAACTTCATCTCCATCTAATTTCTAATATGAGGATATCATTTCCTCATCCTAATCCACAGTATAGTCAATAAACTCCATATAACTAGTTTAACCTTTTTCCCTTTTGAGAAGTTATAACAATCAAATACTAGCTCTATTCACTTCTCCCACTCTAAGTATACATTTAGATCTATCTTCCTAATGAAAAGTGATATTGTCATCTTAATACTACCTATGTTATTATTCATCCTTTCATCATACTCCTTTTTGTAACCTATACCAAACATGTCCCCTCCTTGTCTCTCCATTCTTTATCCTCTTGCTTCTCTACCACCCCTTAGGTTTAATTTTCGTAAGTAGTTGGCAGTATCATCAACTCCATCATTGACTTCAAAATCGTCCTTCCTAACAGTTTTAGGTGGATGATGTTGTAGGCCAACTATGACTTCATTATTTTTATCCAAGATTTCCATAAATTTGTTTATTATTAAATAATTTTCTTACGGTGGCCTTATAAGATGTTCCCAAATGACTCTTATTCTACTCCCATTCTTTTACTCTTTACTAATTTCCTTATCATTAGACAAGGTTCTAATTTGAGTTTGAATTATCTTGTATGTTTATAAAAAAAAATTAGTAGTAAAACACTCCTCATATGTTTCTCTCAAAGATTCACTTGACTCACAACCTAACTTTTGACTTAAGGTTCTTTCCAAACTAGGCAATCTCAATCAAGAAAGCTAGTTTGAAATCTTCCCCTTTGTTAAATACTCCTAAATAAGCTAATATGGGCACAAAACAAATGAAGGAAAAATAATAGAGGCTAATGAATTAAAAAAAACTTAAAATAAGAAATTGAGTACGAAGGAACCAATTAGACTCAACAAAAAGAAGAATTTGACAAAATTGAAATAAGAGCAATAAGAGCAAAAATGACTAGATTGACTAGTTTTTGTTATAGGATTCCATGTCATTGTTGGAATAGGAATAAACTTTTCTTACAATGATTATTGCAATTTCTAGCCCCTTTATATTTGTTTTAATTTTTCAAGAGCTTTTCTTCATAAAACTTATTGAATTTTTTTTTGTTAACTTAAAACTTAATAAATAAGGAACACAACTTAAAAAGATTTCCTTCTCAATGAAACTTTTTAAGAAAGATAGGAACAATAACGAATTTTAATTGCATAAATAATGATATCAATAATAAACTTGAATGTAGAACTAAGCTTTGATACCAAATTTTGACATGTCCGTTACCAACAAGACTGAGTTAGATTCAATGTCAATATGATAGGACTAATAACCATTCTATAATAATAGTTTTGATCCAAGATATGATATAAAAAAAACTCAAAGAAAGATATAAATCATTATACTCTAAAATAAGAAAGGATTGGAAGTGATAAGATCTTAGGTTTTGATATCACTGACAAGCTAGATAAGATCAAAATTTTAAAGAATTTTGAGCAAAACCACTTTAAAAGATGGAAGAACATCTCTTTAATGGTTTTATTAATCAATAACAATCATAAGCTATCAATTACAAGTATCTTTAAGCCTCTTATAGGCATAAAATCCTAAAATTAGAGTTCTAAAAGGAATTAATGATTTGAAAATAACAAAACCTTATATGATTACAACACGAGTCTAATGCCTTTCTTAGATAACAATCGACGTCAGTTTGTTCTGGATAAATAGTACATAAATAAGTTGAAGTTTAATACCAATTTTCTTCTAGAATTCCAATCCACAGAATCCTATAAAAGATCAACATTGATTCACTTTGGTGTGTACTGTTAGTTACATTTTATAACTACATATCTCCAACTTCTTTTGGTGCTTATCTCAAACCTTTTATAAACTACCCAAGCTCATTTTCATACCTCTTTTTATTGAAGTTCATGTAGATTGAATCGCTAATTAAGTCCCATTAAAACCTATTTGATTTCCACTATAATAATATTTCAAAATGCTCATTATCAATTGTGGTCATGATATCTACTTCTAAATATTTATCTAATTCAATTTTACTATATGACTTCTTAGCCTTTTTTTTCCCTTGATGAATTCCTTAAAATGAAAATGAAAAAATCCAAAATTTTTTTTATGATGACGTATCAATAACAAATGAAACTAATATTGAACTACTATGATTCAGCCCTTTTTCCTTTAACTTAATTAGCATAAAATTTTTTTATTAAAAAATTGTAGTTCCTTCATCTTATAGATCAATTCTAACATAGAAATGACCATCATAGTATTATCAACTGTATACCAATAAGTGTTGAATTTCCCATTATCTGCCCTGCCATTGTTTAAATCATGTTATTAGAATTAAAAAAAATCCACTCAAACAATCTTAGCTTATTCTTACATGTGTTGCTGAAGAAATATGCAAAGTTAGATAATTTATTTTAAAAAAACAAATCAGCAACATTATAAAACGATGCCAATTTCACACAAATTGGTTTATCTAACTCTCATTGGTCTTCTATCAATGAACAAGTATTTTGAAAATTTTTGTCTCAACCTAATAAATACCTTTTATACTTAGATACGAATCTTAGAATATTAAACGTTGAATTATATTTGGTCAGCAATCCAAAATCAACTTTTATATGCATAAAATGTGTAGTTTTGTGCAATTCCTTAAAAAATTTTAACCTAATTCCTTCAAAATTTTTAACTTGTTTAGGTGTTACAGTCCTATATATTAGACTACTCAGGATCACCTCTACCTCTTCCTTTATAATCTCTAACCCATCTTTCACTATCAAATTCACAATATATGCAAAACAGTGTATATAATAATTTCCCATCCACCAACAAGCCCCTAACTGATAACTTAGTCTTTACTCTCTTTTTTTTTAATCATAGCATCATTTATGCTACAGTTTTCCAAAGTTATGGTTAAGAGCTTATTGTCGATGTTTCAATATATTAAGCACTTTATCAATACAGTTATTAGCCTTGCACTTGTATATGACCGGCTATAAATAAACTTACCATTTAAAAATATGAACAAACATTAATTTTAATATGATCAATTAGCAATGATAATCAAATTAAAGAATATTATTTACCTCAAGATTTGACTATAGAAAATCCAATCGCTGTTAATATAAGGGATAATCAATCATAAAGTCCCTAATCTTTTACAAATTTTTCAATATAGAGCTCAAGCTTTTATTTTTTTAATTAAGTGACTATTTTTTTAAAACCATAATAGTTTAATTTAAAATGATACTTCTGTTAGTAATTCACTTATTTGACTAACGAAATCTTTATTCAAGATATGTAGTTGTACACCTAAAAAAATTCTCTTTGCTTCAGTTTAACTATGATCACTATTTTTTTAGGTAGAGGTCTATATGTCATAAATAGCAAAGATTTTATTAGTCAAATTAGCAAATTACTGACGATAATAATGTTTTAAACTGAACAGTTGAGGTTTTGACAAGTTGGTCACTCAATTGAATAATTTAAAAGCTTAGGCACTGAATTGAAAAAATTCCAATAAATTGGGAACTTTAGGATTAGTTATCCCTTAATATAACGTGTCGTCGCTTCCATATAATCCTTCTTTTTTTTGTCGACCATCCATATAATGAATGTGATAGTAACTTGTTCATGATTACTAAACAATATCTTCAATGTCAAATTTTTTTGTTCTTTATAAATCTTAAGGATGTCTTTTACTAATAAAGTGATTCAAAACATTACTTCTTATCTTCAATAAACCGATTTCTTTAGCTTGAACTATTTCTTTAATTGGAATATTGTCAGGGATCCGATTGGAACTCTTCATTATGTTGCCTTTTGTTGTTGAAGGATTTTGTTCATTTATCTAAAACGAATTATAAACAAGATAAATAAGATAATTATAAAATCAATCATATAGTTTGATAAAGATAGAAATCCCAAAACAAACAATACACTGACAAATATATTAATGCCTCACTGCAGATTCCATTTTCTAACTTATTTATACAGACTTAAAAGTGCCAGTATGCTACTAATTTTCAAGAAATGAAATGGCCATCCATATCCTAGAATTAGTCCTTACGATACTTGTATGTCATAAGTAGAATTATTAACTCATGGATAATATGGAATTTAATCTTTAAATCTAGTTAACGATGAGGAAAACCCAAATTATAGCTAGTAAACTTGTCATATTTGAATAATTTTTCCAAATAAGCTTCCCATAAGATGTACAAACATTGTTTATGTAATTATCCATAAATGAAACAAAACAATAGTACTTTCAAGTTTAGTTTAACATCCATTAATTATTGGAACATATATCTTTGAAGTAAAACTCTCCCAAAAGTTGGTTACAATGAAAGTGAGATTCTAGAGAATATAACTCAAAATATTAATCAAATTATTTTCATACTCAATTTCAAATGAAGTGACCAATTCTTATTGTATCAAAATTTATAACTTTTTAGTAGTTTGAGTTATTTCTAAATAAATGATCACAATAAATCATAAGAAAGTGAAAATCATGAACCAATAAATCTTGCACTATTTTAGAGGCAATGCTTCAAGATCCATAGGAAAATCACAGAAAAATGGATAAATCCCTATGTTTTACATGTTTAAACATAGCCTTGTGCCCATATATAAAGCAGTCAAGAATTAACTTATATGTCACCTGCCAAACCTTAATTCAATTAACAAATAAAAGTTTTTTAAGCCTAGAGGAAAAATTACTTAAAAAAGAATAACAACTGATGAGAGATCTTCACTTGGCATATGCAGTAATGCAGCAATAAATGCATTTCAAGTTTCAACAAACCAAAACCTTCTTAAAGATTTTATCAAATTTCTTACAAATAATTATGAAAATTTTCCAAACTATTAAGAATTGTTTAAGATCTAAGTCTATTAATTAACAAATTTTGAATTAGTTAAATGGAATGCATCCAATTATTTATAATTGGTAATATCTTAATTTTATATTGATGAACAAACCTAATCCTAGAGTTTAATTATCATGAGCATAAAATTCCTAAACAATGTTGAAACCAATTTTCAATTCTCAAGAAGAAGAAGAAGATAAAGATAAAGAAGAAGAGTTACCTAATTGATACCAGGCAACAAACAAAAAAATGGCAAAAGCAGTGGCTAGGTTAATGGAGACATAGAGACAAAGTGTAGTCTAAGAGTGAGAGAGAGCTAGAGAAAGAATGAGAGGTAGAAAGGTGAAAGATGGGCTAGGGAGGAGAAGGATTCAACATCCTCATTTATTATTAAGAAAACAATTTCATTTTGTTTATTAACAAATGACATCATTTCATTTAAAGGTGGAGTATTATTAAGGAAACAATGTAGTTTTGTTTATTTAAAAAAGGTCATCATTTAATTTATTTGATGAGTTCAGGCTTTCAGTTAGGCTAGATCATGGAACACGAGCTCGAACCTAAATTGTGCATAAAAAATTTTAAAAAATCTAAACCCAGCCTGAAACTTTATCAACTAGGACTAAGTCTATTGAGTTCAATTCAGGCTCAATCCTTTTTGCCAACCCCGCTTTGCCTACTTTATAAAGTAGGATAACTAGTAGAAAAAATAAAGAAAGTAGTAAATTGTGAAAAAAGTAAACATAAAGTTCTACGATTATGAATCTTGTATCCGTTTTATTATGGAATAAAAAAATAAAAATAAAACCCTTAAAAGATAAAGCATAAAGCATGAAATTTAGCTAAACCATTTAGTATCAAATGGAGTGGCCATCGCTATTGTTGAAATCATTTGGATTCCTTAAAGGTCAAAAACCACATAATTGAATTTGAGAGTCAAATTGTAAAATAAGGAAGGTATTAGGTACCTTATTTTACCTATTTAAGCAATCACCTAGATATAGAAAATGTTTTTAATATTTAGGGATATTTGAAAGGAAAATGAAGTTAGGTGTGAGGTGAATAAAAGTAAGCTAAATAAAGCAAAAAAATATGTGGTTAAATACCTAGGAGCTTGTGGTATTGCTTAGGACTTAAAATGAATTAGCTAAATATATGTTTAGATTATATTATAGGTCTTTGAATATAAACAAACTTGAATTTGTTCTAGAAAGGGCAAACTAGCTTTGTATGCAAATAGCAATTTGAAAAAAATTAAGGAAAAAGAATGAAATGAAATGAATTTATTCATTAAATGAAAGGGAAATAAAGTAAATGACTTTATTTGAAAGGATAAGATCGTAAAAAGAGCCTAAAAATTTAGAAAGAAATGGTTGAATTGTGCCATTTAAACTAAAATTGAAGTTATTAGAGTAATTATTGTTGGGCTAAAGCTTTCTAGAGAATTTATTTCAAGAAAGGGGGAATGAGCTTA
>JAOTBA010035592.1:0-15586 GCA_025629845.1 Erythroxylum squamatum
AGTTTTCTATACTTTGTGTTTCTCCCGGATGTCGGAATGTGTTTCAGTTCGATTAATTCGTTTTATCCAATATGTTTCCGCTTCGTTATTCGTATCCGTTCTCCGCTTTTCCAGTTGAGGTCCGGTTTCGGATCGAGTCCCAACATCTGCAGTTAGTGGGGAACTTCGCCTTAGACGATGTTGGAACCCTCCGCACTAGTGCCCATGCCGATCTCGAGTTAAGCCACCGGCCGAAGCCCGATCGGACTCGGGTTTGACTGCGCCATCCGAATTCAATTTCACCCAACCCTCCATAGGCTTAGTCCAGCCCACGTGACTCCCCACAAGCAGGTTGAGGTCTGGGAACACACAATTTTTCATGATCCAAGCTTTAGAAATCCACTTAACATAGTTCATAACCACTTGATTACCAACTTCCGACCAAACAAAACCCTGCTCGAACAGGCTGTTGTTCCGCCAGTTTCATAAGTACCAACAAGCTACCCCATAGATAATAGACTATTCAACCTGTTGAATGGGCGACATGTTGAGGAGGCTGGACAGGACCCATGACCCCTCATCTTGTTGGAAGAAGACCAGACCTATCATCTCCCTAGGAAACTGGCATCAAAAGGTTTGCACCCGCGGGTAGTCATGTACCACGTGCAGTGAGGTCTCGTCCTACCCACAGTAATGGCAGCTACTATCCGTGATGAGATGACGGACGACTTGTTGCCGGTTCGTCAAAAGTTTACGTTTAGCCAAAAGCCTCAGGAAGGATCGTATCCACTAAGGACCAACCTATTTCCAAATAATCTCATAGTTTGGGATGCGTGACCATACCGGGACTTTCTAGTAATTTATAAGCTGACACTACCGTGAACCTCCTATCAATGATGGGCCCCTAAATTAACTTATCGTCCGTACCCTCTTCGACCGTGGGCCAAACTGAGGCAAGGTCTAAACATATCTTTGATTAGTTATGATTACTAGGCCTGAACACTCGAGTTCATACTTCAACATCAATGAAATTTAGTATCTGCTTCAATGGATTTGCTTTTCATTTAATAATGGGAAGTCGGTCCAAGAACACTATTGAAAGCAAAATGAATTAAAATAACCATAAGAGATCAATAAATATATAATTATATGATATGTGAACAATCTACAATCTTTTTATTAATTTAAATTTTCCACATCAAAGTGTTGGTTGGTGTTTTGTCCTTTTGCAATAATATTTTTATTTTTATAATAAATTAAATAATGCCTAACTTTTAAAAAAGATTAAATTTATTACTAAAATTTTTTAACTTTTAAAATTTTGTTGTTTTGTTTATGTGCCTTGTTCACCAAATGTTTATTTATTAGTTACATTAATTAAATTTTAACGGGACGGGTCTATTTTATTCCTTCCGATTTTTCTTTGATCTCAACTATCCAATGCGGACAATTGAACAAAAGGGAACAGGGGAACAGATTTTTTGGAACTGAAGATCTGTTCCCAATTTTGACACCAAATTAAATTTTTTTAAAAAATCTCCATTGGATTGGTTGTTGGAAGATTTATAGTTTTTGTATTGGTTCCAATTTATCTCAACTTGAGTCTTCAATGGTAAGGTGGGGTTGGATGTATAAAGGGACGGTGGATGAAAGTATAACGTATATGCATATACATCGGAGTTGGTACGGTCCATCTCCTCCATTCACATCCACATGCTGCTTTCCGGACAAAATTGACAACTGGGAAAAAGAAAGAGAGAGACTTGTCGGCTCATCATATCTTTGATTTTCCCACGTGCGTATTTTCTGTTAATAATAAAGAACGTGTAATGGGACCAGTTCTCTGTTAAATTTTATTCAAGACATTTATATGTGTATACTTTGTTAATAATAAAGAACCTGTAATGATTATATCAATAAAAGGGCGATTAGATTCTCTATTTCAATTAACCAGTTACAATCTTATTGAATATCGGCCGATTAGTTAAAAAATAGTTGATTGACCAAAATTTGTTAATCAACTAATGGTCCTGTTTAGTTATTGGCTGATTGGATTAACTGATTCAACCCAACCAACTAATTTTATAGAAGCCACTTACAAGCAGCATTTACGCAAGAGTTGATTAACTTTTCATATAATATCCTTCACTCTCTATTCTCTAGGCGACGTCTTTTTCACACTCTGGTCTGGTCTCACTTCTCTAACCTGTCTCACTCACACAAGTCACCCGGTGACTACTATTTAATAAGTCTTATACCTTTCGCTTCAACTTTGATAAATGAAATATTGAACTTTTGAAAGTGGCACAATTTTTTTAAAGTTCAATAATATATACCTATGATATTGATATAATATTTTGGATTATTAATCTATATTTTGAGGATTATAAACTTAACTTTTATATAATTAAATATCTAAAATCTAAATTCCTATAAGAATATTCAAATATATAATATTCATACCCTTATAATTTTTTTAAAGTCGTGTCTTCATAAGTCATTTTACACATAAACAGCTAATACTAAATAGTTAGTTTTACCAAACATCAAATGACAAATAGCTAATACAGTCCGCTGGTCAAATCAGCTGATAGAATCAGCTATCAGCTAACAACTGATAGAATCAATTAATTGTCGAGCAGGGCCTATATAAATGAACATCGTATAGTTAACATTAAAATAACATATTACACTTATGGAAAATATTACTTGACTAGGATCCCTTATAACCATGCAATTTCAGCAATCATTTTGAACATCCTCATGTGCAGTGTCTTTTGTATTTATAACCTTATGATAGCCTCATACGAAAATGTCTTTTGTATTTGGGATCTTATGAAAAGTCTTATATATGTTGTGTTTATGATCATATTATAAGATATATACACAATGTCTTTTGTTTGGGCATCATTAACATTTTAATATAATGTTTCTTTTATTTATACAATATGTAGTATGTAATGTCACTTTAGTATGGAACAACTTTTTACGAATTTGTATTTAAAAATTTACAATCTTGTGACTTTATTAAATTTGAGCAACTAATTACATATGGCACATATGAACATTGAAATATAACATACACATTAAATAAAGCATCAATTCATTTTGATTAATTTACTAAAGCAGAAGGTATGTTTTACCTCTTAAGTTGTACACCATATTTAAGTTAGACCCTAACATTTTACAATGTTAAAATAAGGCTTTAACATTTGACAAACTAAATTATTTAGACCTAAGATTGATAGCATATCAAAATTTTGTCACTTACATTGATATGACATTTTTTTAATTTTAGAGGCCCAAGCAAGCCACGTTGACAACTTATGTGGCCTCTGAATCCTAAATTTTGGGAGTTTAGGATTTTAAGTCCCAATTTCCTAAATTGCAACATCTTCAACTTCTTTCTCTCCTTTTCTCTTTTTTTTGCTACTTTTTCTATCAGTGTTGATATTGATTGCAATCAGATTGATTTGTTAGCATTTACTTAATTAAATACACGTTCATATTGGAGACTTAAGATTTTGTGGCTTTTTATTATAGGTTTTTCATATCTAGATTTTCTTTGGAACTATATAAGAAATCTAGTGAAGGAGTGAAATATAACATAACTATCTTTTTCATTGTTGAAATATCCATTACAAAAGAAAACACTAATATAAAAGAAAGGGGCAAAACTTCACCTAATGCTTTTGACCTAACAATTCAACAACAAATTACTTCGTAAAAAAAAGATCTTGAAGTTTAAGTATATGCCTCCTCTTTCTAGTTAATAGCTTGACTATAAAATGTAGTATATATCACTATTTTGCCTCACAATAAAGTCTAATTACAAATGAAGTTGCTAAATGAAAAGTTTAGAGCAAGTAGTACAATGGACACTACTAGAGGACTATCAATTAGTATACATCAATCATTATATTCATCTTAAACTTCCAAGTCTATGTCATTGTTGCCATTGATTTTATTAGCCATATCCTCTTAGCCAATGCTAAATTTCTATATGTTGCTCTAAACCTTCATCCTTGATATCTTTTTTCTTTCAGATCCTTGATTCCATTTTCATTTACTAAAGCAACAACATATTGTCACTTATATCAATTAAATTTCCATTCTAGTTACTAAGGGGTACCTCCTAAATCATATTCCTGGTTTTTTTGGCGTATATCCCTTTACTTTTATATTTTCATCAAATTTTGCTCTTTCAATGTTATTGATATTATCAATACTTTCCATATCTAATATTTTAAAACCTTAATCTTCCTTAGCTAAGATTCTTAATGATCTACTATATTTCTTATAGCTAATTTTATCCTTTATATAACCAAAATTTAGGGTTTCAAGGGCCACATAAGCTATCAATATGGATTATGTGGGCCTTATATTAAAATTTTTCATATTAATATAAGTGACAAAACTTTGATAAATATTTAGGGTTTCATTAATTTAAGGTCTAACTGATATAATTTTTCAAAACATTAAGGTCTTTTTTAATAAAGTAAAACATAATGATCTAATTTAAATTTTGTTAAAAATCTATAGGGATAAAATGTACCTTTTACTGTTTAGGATATAAGATTCATACATTTACTATATATTATAACTAAGATGCATACATTTACTATCTACTATAACTAATCATATAAATCATCTATACATCTTCATTCCTATTTCCTGTATGTACAGATTCCAATGGCAATACTAGACATAATTAAGACAATATCATCAAAAACCACACCTAATTAAGTTGACTATTATCTCCTTTATGTTTATTGCAAACCATTAACATTTTCTTTTTCTTTAAGCCATTTATGACATCTAAACTTGTAGTAAATGCTTCGTCATGCCAATAGAAGAAATTGCAATATTCTTTTCTTTACCATAAACAATGAGAATAGTTAGTAATAATGCTCTTTTCTTAAAATTAATTGACTATGCTTAGATTTTATTTCATATTTCAAACATCTAAATAACATCTTTTCAGGGTTCTTTGTTATCTAAGAAATCCACAAAGGAACCTTTACTCTACACTTGCAATATGTATGGACACATTGTTGCACACCTACTATTGTAGCTATAAATGCTTATATAAAACAATACCCAATAACCCAACATTCAATATCTATAGTATACGTAAACATAATCAATACCGTAGTATTTTCATATTTTGCTGCAAGAGAGACACATATATTAATTTATTTTTTGTATCTAATATTAACAATATGCATAAAACTTGAATGTGCATAATTCATTAATTGTTTTTTGTTATCAAATTATCTTTTAAGATGATATCCACACATCACCTACAACATGGAAAGTATAATATTTTCTTGTAACATTGAATTATCATCATTATGGTTGAATATGGTTAAAGAGACTTAAATCTCTTCTTAGTAAAAATACATATTTTTATTCCATAGAAATTTTTTATTATAAAGTATTTTGCAATCCCACCAACATTTATCTACAAGGTTTTGTGACCTCATGACAACTGTAAGACCTACAACAATTTCTTTACAAACCATTATAAGACAAGTTCAAGTGCATTAAAGAAGTTAAAGTATCCAAATTAAATAAAAAAGCACAAATAAATTATTAAATCTAGGAAATATGATTGAAACGTTAACACCTTATTAAACAAAAATCCCTAAATGGAAACCTTAACACTCCAACAAATTAAGACTATAGTTCATGGGAATATAGGGAATAATTGATGTTAAATAGGTAATAAATTCACAATATATAGTTTTGATGTTATAATTAATGAGGATTTGGTTAAGTCCTCCATAATCAGATGATCTGCCAAAGTTAAGAGCTCGTCTCGTGCATGCATGAAGAGGTAATCTCACAACTAGACAATTTCCCACAACCAAGTGTCATGTGTAAGCGTAGAATACATGCCATTTATATAGAGTTGTGTATATATATAAAACATGGTCATCTATTCAACATTGAATGTTTTATAATATTACATGACGATATGCTTTATGTGTTAAAATCAAGATAAGTGTTGTGCCACGTAACACCAAAATAACTAAGATGTCATTGTTTCACCATTCTCTGTTTGGCATTTTAATGAAGAATGACGTCAATGATTATGGTTAATGTATAAACAAAAGTATATGATGTAAATAATAGCTCTAAAAAAATCAGGAATTGAAATGAAAAAGGTCTAAATCATAAAAGGGTCCAGTGTAATTAGTCCTACATATATATATATATATGGCTCAAAGTTTTAAATAGTTAAATAATTGTAAATAATATGGATAAAATAATATAATTTTTAATATTATCTTCAATATTACTCATGTTATTCCTAAACTTATAATCTTATTGACGATATTGAATTAACATATATAATAACTAATTATGATATATGTTAAGATATATGTTATATATCTAATTATTTAATTTTGGCATTTTTGATAATTAGATCTCCAAGATAATGAAAGTCTTCAAATTCAAATCAAGATGACGTAGAAGATATTGGGTTTGACTTGGATAAAAACAAAATCTTGTAAAAGATATGGATGGGTCTATGATTGTGTAAATGTAGAATTCTATGATGTGAAGACTTCTTGCATGATGAGATAAGCTTGCTTTTAGATTTGCTCACGGTGGTGTACTGTTAAGGTTCTCTTTTTGATTATTGTCGTAAACTGATTAATGCTAAAAAAAAAGAGATTATTGTAGCATAGGTTGGTGACTAGCAATCTTCCAATTGATTTCTTTATGCAACCTACATCTTTATTCTTTGATGGGATCGTCTCATGATGGCTACGGTGATTGGTGGTAAGAGACGAAGTTGATTGTGAGTGGGTGTTGTGTTTTTGGTCGATTATGTGATTTTCTACAGTTGGGTATTCTTCCATCCTTAAACGACAATTGAGTTGTCTTGGGTAATTTGTGGCTATCGTTTTTGGTGTTGGTGTGCAAAAATTTCATAAGTTTTCGTGACTTTGTAACTGCTATCTTTGTTATTGGTTTGGTGTGAAAAATTTCAACAGTATTCGTGGTTGTTGCAACTCTATTGGGTTAACGTTTCGGTGATGAAACATTTGTTAATTTGAGACGTTTTGTGGCTACTATGTGTGGGATGTTTTAGTGACTACATCAATGATTCATAGTAGATTTCTTGGTTGACAACTTCTCGTTCTTTCATTGATGAAGCAACATATTTAGGGGAGTTGCTTTTTATCTCTAATATTTTCGTTTATGTTAACTTTTGTTTAATCACTTGAGTTGTTTAGTTTGTTTCGTTATGATTAAACTTTGTTTGAGAATATCTTCTATGGAGGTTAGTAAAAGGTGATCAAACTATTGGGTGTGAAATACTTTCAGGGGTTGTGAGGACGAGGGATAGTATCAAGGGTTGAGTGGTGTCAGCTTAGTAAAGCCTTGTATAAAACTATTATCGTTGGTGAAAGTATTAACCTGGGCGAGGGCACCGTAAATGTGGACAAGGTGTGCCGAACTGTGATAAATTTAAATTGCATTGTGTTTTAAGGCATAGTTTGATATGTGTTTAGCTGTTAATTCGATCACTTGGTATATGTTTAGGTTAAAATTGTGTTAGTTTGTGATTTATTTGTGTTTTAAGTATTTTATGGGAAGCTTATATATTATGTTTTTTAGGTATCTTAATGTGTTTGCTAGTGTTTCAGGGTCAATATCGAATAGTGGAGGAGTTTTGGAGGGAATCCGAGCCACAACACAAGCCCACAATTGTGGCAGGTAGGCCACGATCGTGACAAAAGCTCCAAGTTTGGCCTACGATCGTGACAAAAGCTCAAGGAATGGCCCACGAGCGTGGCCTGCAGGGCCACAGTCGTGGCCTACGTTGGGCAGACGCGCAGACACTCACAAACTTCATATGTCGAGGGATTTTTCGAACCTTTCGAACCACGAAAAAACTCTAGGGTTACCCAAAATATAAAAGAGTATAAAAAGAACATAAAGAGACAAAGAAAAAGGAGAGCTTCTAGGCAGCCACTATTGAAACCCTAAAGTGATAATATCGAGAGAGAGAAAAAAGAAGAAGGAAGACAAAGACGAAGCTGACTCGACGTGCTTTCTGGATCAGGAGGTTTTCCAACGTCGATGCCTTCCATCATCTATTCCAAGTTATATTTCCTTTTCGTTTCAATTTTAGTTATGTATAGAATTGAGATGGATAGTATGATGACAGGATTTGGAATATTGATGATGTTCTAAACTCTCCTTCAGGATTTTATTTTGATTTAATGATAATCTAGTCGATTGTGTTTATTAGATGAATGTCGTGATTTAATTACATTCTTACATAATTTAGTAATAAATCGAGAGGGTGAACTGAATGAAATACGATTAAATCGGATTAATGAGAGTTAGGAGATTTAATAGAAACCGTGATAAATCATATTGGTAATTGTACAAAGAGAGATCCCATGTGATGTTCCAATAGTTTTATTAGAGTCCTTCATATCTAATTAGGTTTTGGATAATTTGTGAATTGAGAGATTGCAAATTCCATAATCTGATTAAGGTTCATAAATTCATTTGTCAAATGGTTTTTGACAAATCAAAAACTAACAAATGCTCAAGGAGGGAACTTTTTATTGTGGTGTATGGATCACAGCATCTCAGTGTGCACCTCAACACATGTTATGAATGTTATTGTTGTAACTCTACGTAAGAGGAGTAACAATTTAGGTATGGGTTACTTAGTTTTTGCCATTTCTAAGTACTATGGTGTGGATTGTAGTGGTCTAACCGTCTACCTCCCTGATTTTCTAAATCACCATCACTTGTGGTGTGTTGAAATTCTGAAGTCCCATAACATGGAACTCTGGGACATCAGTCAAAAAACTCATGTAAAGATCAAGGCCAGTCAAGCGAGTTCTAGCATAGTGTCACCTTAGTAGGCAGAAGAGGACTCGACTAGCGAGGAGTCCGAAAAGGAAGAAGACACAGAAGGACCTGGTAGGAAGAAAGTGCTCGATACAATCTCTGCTAACACTAAAGCAATTAGTAACACACTTGCGGAAAACTCTAGAAGGATGAAGGAGATGGCCTACACACAACGATACCAGAGTCGGGATATACGCCGAATTCATCGATACTTCGAGGCTTAAGGTGTACAACTGCCACCTCCAACACCATCCCTGCCTCCATCATTGTAGGTTTTGTTTCTAACCATTTTCTTTTAAATTTAGTCTTTATTTTATTTTTTGTTTACTTCCTTCTATGTGTATTTGTTTGTCTCCCTCTCACATTAAGGACAATGTGTTGTTCAAATGTGAGGAGGGTTGTGTGTTTTGCTTTGAGTGTGAATTTTGCATATTATTATGTTAGTGTGTTTAGGTTACATATTATGAATTGTGTGAATGCATCGATGACTTAGATGGAATGAAATTGATTTAATTTTGAACATGATCTATTAGGTTGTGAAGAGTCATTAGCGCGAAATTAGTGATCTGGGTTCTTTGGCTAAAATATGCAAGTTAATTAGGATCTAGTGTTAGTTTATCACCTTATAAGTTGTCACATTCATTCATAATTTTAGGTCTTTTGACTAAGTGGCTTAGCTAGTATTTTTTCATGAAAACGAGTAGCTAAAGCAACAAAGTAGGCATTAAAAAAAGTGTGTTTGTAAATTTTAAATTAATAACTATTTCGCTGGCCTTCGGGTTACGAATAGAGCTATGGTGACTGTTGTCGCCTACAATCAGATATAAAAAGAAACCAACTTCTTGCAACATAAATTAATGTAGTAGTGGAAAGTAGGGATCGTTCCTATGAGAAATTCAGACATTAGTAATTACGCAATAAAAGTGGGGTTTTAAATTGTAAATTAAACAGAATTTAATTAGAATACGAAATTTAAAAAAAACTATAACAAAACAATGAGAATCTAACAATCAATAGGAACAAATCTTGGTTTCTGGTCTCCTTTATTATTGAACTTGCGTTGATCATCGACACTAAAAATAATCAATTTATTAGTTAGGAATTCATCGTGGTAAATTTCTTTACCTATTTTCTTTTATGCTTAGTTAACCAAAACATGTATTCAAATTAACCCTTATTAATCAATAACCTGGACACAATCTCAGATTTAATTAATAATAGCTTTATGAATCAAGAAAATCGATGAACTAGACAACATATATACGATGTATATTTAGCCTAAACAACTATTTTTCCTAGAATCATGTCCCTAACGTAGTAGAAAAAAATCTTAGTTGCTACTTTTGATTAAAAGAATTGAATGTCAACCTGTTTAATTTAGCAATTAATTGAATAAAATCACAAACTAGCTGTGCACCTAGCTGTAAAATCAAACAATCAAATAATAACCTAGAAAAATAATTAATACTTGACTAATAAATTGATTCAAATAAAGAACGAAAGTCTCACAACATTCAGAGTTCAATAACTAGGATTCCGTAAACCAAGAATTAAAAGTTTAGTTACCCAACATCACAATTTTTCCTAACTATTTGGGACTGTCGTGGACGTTCTTCTCTTCTTTTCACGCTACCCCTCCTCTCTCTGTTGTAAGCCCCCTATTCTCCTCTCTATGTTTTCCTCTTGAAACACACTCTTTGTCTGCGTTTAACGCAATCGCCCACTCTCTTCTGTCGTCCCTCACTATTATTTTCTCTCTAACCTAACGCTATTTTTAATTCACGTTAAAACCTCCCTCCTCTACGTCAGCATTTCAGCTACTTGTTGTGTGCCCGTGCGTCGTCGTTCCTTGCTCCCCATCATGTGCTACGTTGCGTTTATATCTTGGCTATGCATCATCTTGGGCTTGGCGTGAAACGCAAATAGCTATGTGTTTTGGCGTGCATTGGGTTTGGCTTCCTGCATCCAACCTACTGCACTACGTTTATTCATGTGTTTCTTTTGACTGCGTCGTTTTTCCTAGTCCACTTCGCTTGGCTGTCGTTTTGAGCTCTCATCTTGGTTATGCCTTGCGTTGCCGTATTGTGCTCTTTCTCTCAACGTTTGCATGCTGCCCCATTTTGTTGCTTGCATGTTGGCCCAATAACTGCATTTCATTCATTCTAGCTGATGTGTGCTTCCACCCACTAGGTATCACTGCACGAGGCCATGTCTAGTTAGGCTCAACTCTTGGTTTAGCTATTTTTTTCTCAAAATCTTCGCAGTTCTTTCTATTTAGTTCCAAAATACACCTTGACATAAAACAAGATTAATTCCCATTAAGTATAACTTCAAACCTCAAGAACAAAGAAAATTAACACATAAAAAATAGAAAACAAAGACACTAGCAAAAGGTTAAAATTCGGATATGTTTGGCGCCTTATCTCTTGTAAGCTTTATTAAATGTCATTTTTTTCTCCAATGTTACGAAGAATATAAAACTATTCCTTTATCATATATATACAAATATAGAATAATAATACTTTAATTGTTATATATATATATATAGAATAATAATACTTTAATTGTTATTATTTTTGACAAAAGTTATCGATTTCGGTTTGATTTGGCTTGAATTGACCAGAATTTAGGTTTTGTTTAGTTTTTTTAATATTTGTAGGCTTTAGGTCGAGCTTAGATTGTCCAATCCAACCTATTTCAAATTTAAAATTTTTAAAAATGATCTTATTTTTTATTTTTTTAAAAAAATGATATTTTTAATCAAGTATGGATATTGTGCTTGGGCTATTGTGTGGATATTGTGTGGGTATGAGTATGAGGTTACTTATTATAGCCCTTAATTATTGTTTAAAGTTGCAACGGATTTATTTTTTGCTTATATGAAATTTTATAGCAACGTCATTTTAATTTTGTTGCCTTTTAAAATATATGGCAATAAATTATCATTAGCGTTGCCTATTAATATTACTAAAGGCCACGCTTTAAAAACTGTTATATTATATTAGTTTTAACCAACATATTTTAAACTGTTACAAATTTAACATTGCCCAAAATATTTTTTGTTGTAGTGTGTAGGTTAAGTTTAAGTTTAGTTTAGTGGATAATGGATTGGAGATGGAGGAAGGATGAAGACTATGGTTTGGTTTGGTTTTGTTATGGTGAGAGCAAAGGAGGCTTGAAGTTAGATAGAAGGCAAACAATCT
The DNA here is from genome assembly GCA_025629845.1 of Erythroxylum squamatum. Lineage (NCBI taxonomy): Eukaryota > Viridiplantae > Streptophyta > Magnoliopsida > Malpighiales > Erythroxylaceae > Erythroxylum > Erythroxylum squamatum. Next base: position 12,072 of record JAOTBA010035592.1, read on the forward strand.
CTCTATTCATCACAGTCGACTTCCTTCATCAATGATTTAATAGGTAAGAAAGACGGCTTTACCACCAATACATCCTTATTGATGTTTTGTTGCGTCAACTTTTCGCTTCTATTATATTAGTGCTTATACAAGGTAAAGGTTGCGTAAAAAGATATTTTAAGTGGTAACCTTTTTTAGCAACTATAACTTGAACAATCATAAATTATTATGAAAATTTTTTGTTTCATAAAAATTTTGATACTTTTTGTAACTAAAGAAAGTGCAAGTCCTACTCAATTGTAAAAAAAAAAATTCTTTTTTATTCCTTAATTTATTATATATTATAAAATTAGAAAAATAATGCTAATTTATAATTAAACTAAAAAGTTATTTTTAATTTAAATGTTGTAATATTTTTTTGAAAATTAAAGGCTCCAATAGTTATTAAACTATAGATGAAAAAAAAGGTAAAAAATTGAAAGCAATATAATTGACATCTCTATAAACTATCAATAACTAAATAAAACATTTCTTAATTATTGAATTATATATATTATTTACCTAAATTGTGAATAAAATATAACTTATTACACTATATCCCATAATATTTGAATATTTTTCTTCAAGATAAACATAAATAGGAGATTAAAAAAAATACTCTATTTTTATGAAATGATAGTTGAATAAGTATATAAAATCAATTGAAAATTAAGTGATTAATGTAAACCAATTAGGCGAAAAATTTTCTACAATTTTTGAACTTCGAACTAATTTTATACTCATTGACGTTAACGTCACTTTCAATTTCTTATGGGAACCCACTATTATTGTATGAATCGTTTGACGTCAATATCCCACGTGAATCAAACAGCTTTGAAAGCTTCGAGACAATCGTACGTGTACTAAGAATACTCGAATAGATGTTGATGGATTAACTATGACATCTCTTGCACATGGTTATAACTATGACATCTCTTTCAATTGGTTGTCTCTTCGTTTGTCTTGTCAATACATCTTATTTAGTTTTATAAGAAATAATTCGGGGCACCAGATTCTTTGAGCCAATTCTTATGTCTATTCTATTCATGCACACAGCCACAGCCACAAATTTTGCTGGAAAATTTATGAATATGCATGAATGGCATAGGGTTAGTCTTGAATAAAAGGAACAGAAGATTTTACTTTCAGATTTTTTTGTGTCAAAAATAGTGTTTAATTTTGTTACATAAAATTTTAATTATATATGTAAACTCTACGTAAATATATAAATGAGATTTAATAAAATATAGTAAGAACTGATTTATTAAAACAAAAAGATGTATTCTTAATCTTACTTGTTACTCTTTATTTTTATGCTAAATCAACTCGTTAGTAAGATTTTTATTTTTAAAGAGAGGTTAAATATATTAGGTGATTTTTAGAATATTTTTTTTCTGTTGTAGATTATAATAATTTTATAGAGTATGAATTGGACGTACATGTGATGTGATGCGGGGGAACTTTAGATCCTCAATTTGGTTAGATCTGTACCTTCTTTGATATTTGCAAACCTTGGAATAGTTGCGTGAACGTCAGTTCCACTTCTTTTTTGAACTCCACTATAACTGTATCGATCGTTTGACGTCATAACCGAGTCTAAAGCTTGCGTCGTAGAAATTCGATTCAAGTATTTAGATTGCTCTTTTACTTGACAATATGTTATAAGAAGTTAATATAGTTATATACCACAAAATCCTCCATGGACATGTTTGACCACCTCAAATTTTACAAGAACCTAATGATGGGACATCTAAGACTTTCCGCTTGTAATGAGACCAAGCTTAGCTTTTTTTATTTCCTGATTTAAATTAGACCGAGCTTTTTATAAATTTTGACCTTCGAACCAATTTTTGTTATATAGAGAACGATTTATATATTGAGAAATGAATAATTAGCAAGATTACCATTCAATATCTCTATTGGTTTCTTCATCCCAATTTTTGTTAATGGAGAGTGAATTATCATATGCTAAACAATTTTTACCGCTTTTTTCCAAAATGATTTATTTAGACTTATAGCCCTCAACTTTGCTCTTGTTCTTCCTAACAATGTTTTGTTCATTTTCTTTACTAATCTTTTTTTTTTAAGGATTGTACACTACTATGAACTACCTCTTGATGCTTTTTTATTTACTAAATGCATCAAACTCACCAGTAACATATTCACCTCCATTATTTGATTGTATGCACTTGATTCTTTATCCATTCTCAAGTTCTACTTGTGCTTTGAAGTTTTTGACAACTAGAAACACTTTTGCCTTCTTTTTGATTAGCTACACCTAATATTAACATCTCCTAAAGTAATCATCGATAAAAGATTTAAAGTATTTCACACCTTCTATAAATGAAACTGTTGGAAAATTGGGTTGAGATTCAATCCTGAGCGTAGCAAAATAATTATAAAATATTTTTATATTTGATTTACTAAGAGCCAAAATCACTTAAATTTTATAAAATGATTAGCAATTAAATCACAATAAAGCATGAATCTTAACTCGTACTTTATTCCAATGCTGATCCTTTTCTTTTCATGCCCATTGAACCATTTTTAAAACTGACTCATCTCAATCACTGTAACCGCACAGGTGTCCAACCTTTAATGATATCCACAGAATGAGTTAAGAGAACTCTAAAATTATGACAAAGAGGGTTAGGCAAGGAGTGTAGCTTCATTAAAGCATAAGCCTATTTATAATAGGTTTAATTGAAATTAAATTCTAATTTCAATTAAACTTTAATTGGAATTACAAAAAATTCTAATTAAGTACTAATTATGCCTAAATAAGATCTAATATTTCATATTAATCTTTATTTATAAAATATTCATATTTATTTATAAAGTTTCTCAAATTTTACAATTAAGTTCAGTTTGATTAAAATATCTTTACTCTCTTTAACTCATTCTTTATGTATGACTCAATAGGTTCCTAAATATATTGGAAATGTCTACAATTTATAACCCTAACTCATTAGAGAAATTAAATTTCTTTAATTATCTTTAATTCTATAATTAAACAATTTATATTTATAGATCAAGATTGACGTCTAGCAACACATCATAACTAAGCAAATATTTAGGAACGTCAAAGTGGTTTTGAATAACATTTTCATGCATGACTTTTTCGTATAATTCAATCATTTCATCATACAATTTTTTGTTAGACATAAAGCGTAGAATTGATATCTACTCTATTTCGAGTCCAACCATATTAGTCCTCCACCATTTGTTATAGATTCAATTAATGACATTTGTAAACTATTTACAAAACATCATTCCACCGTGTCCAAAGATTTTTCAAATCAATACTAATTGAGAATAATGAAACACTCTCCCTAATTACTCTAGGGTGATGAATCTTATCTTGATCACTCAACTACCTCCATATAGTTCATGCTACATCCAATGACTACCGACTGAACTACCCATTATTAGAATAGATCATAAGTAGTACAAAACCTAGCAATCCTTATACAATATAACTTTGGAGACCTTAAGTC
>JAOTBA010035680.1:0-15565 GCA_025629845.1 Erythroxylum squamatum
ACTCGAGGTGTTTGCCAGTGTAACTCGAGTTGTTTGCCAGTATAACTCGACTTATGTTTGGGAAAGTTAGCTTTTGGGTTTATCAGAGCGAGAGAAGTAATAGGCAAGTCTAGCCTAAGTTTGAAGTCACGAACCAAGTAGTTGGGTCTCGGAAACGGGATCCGACATCTGTGGATTATCAAGAGCAGTCAGGGTCTACATCTTAACCAGTGTATGCTCACCACCACTGTGAGTTAGCAGTATGTGTCAGATTCAGGGTTTCAGCAAGCCAGCGGTCTTGGGAGTGGGCTTCAGTCAGGCTCACCACCCAGGCCCGTCGGGCTCCGATAACGGGGTCCGACACCTGGTGGGTACTCTACGGTAAGGGGGCGCTACAATTCTGGAAACAAAAAGGTGGCATTCCGGGGCCGCGCAGCGGAGTGGGGGAGAAGTTACATAGCATCGGCCTGTGGTAGGAGCCAAGGAACAGAAGATGCTGATTAACTGTGTTGGGGAACTGTTGTACCCATTCGGAAAATCTGAACACATAATCGAGGCGTGCTTGTACCGCCCCTCGCCTCCACGTAAACAGTGAGCCTTAGGGTTAAGACCCCATACATATCCTTAGAAAGGATGGCATTGCCTCAAGATTCTTAGCCTATGTTTGGTCTGACTTCTTCTCAATCGCTCTTTTCCTGGCTACTGTCACCTTCTTTGGTAATAACTAATTGCATACCACTGACGAAAATGCTGACGAGGACCTCCTGGCTTACTTTGCTGGGCAACCCTATGAGCATGCTGTGGAAAACTTCAATCTTGAAGAATACAATTTGATAACCAAGGAATAATAACGATATATGTAATTTTTATCTCGACATTAGAATGAATAGATCCAATTTTTTTCTGCTTTCTTCCTAATCTTTTTTTTTTCTGTTTTCTTCCCTTTACTTTAAAATCGTGACTACCCAGACTTTTAACTTTATAAAAAAAATTTGCAAGCACCATTGTTGACCTTTTCTTAAAGAGGAGGAAGGAGTAAGCACAAAGTGGTGAAAGTAGAGCGAAGCTGGAAAAGAACATAAATGACAGTGAAAAAATAGGGACAAAGAAGCTTATTTTAAAAATATAGAAAAACATCTTTTTAAGTTCCAATTTTTTTTAATTTTTGAAAGCAAGAAATAGTAAAAATACTCAATCAAATATATTTTAATAACTTGTTTATCTTTTTATAAAAACCACAATAAAAAACAAGAAATAAACAAGCCTAATTTAATGAAAGAGGAATAGTAGAATGTCAGTACCAAGGAAAACTCTAGCAAAACTATTCCACGTACTTAAGTAGCTAACCTGAGCATACAGAACACAACCATGCACGGGAATACATTCCTTATTTACATCCATTTCTTATTACGGAGAAACCAATATAAACCTAGTATCAATAGTTTGGAGTCCCCATCAAATTATCCAAGAATTGAAATTTCTAGGCTTGACATATTCATTTTAGGGTCGATGTACCTTGATCCATTAAATAGAATCCTCCAAAACTAATTATCTTAGTCATTTAATATCCTTAATGCATTATGAAGATCTTTCCCACCAAACTTGCTCATACATGACCTTAAACAGATTAAGTAAACAGTCATATCAACTTTGCATATCCCTTTATATTTTGCAGCCACTTGATGATTTCTTCATAATTTAAATATGCTTTGTTGAAGGAGTACAAATCTTGGACAACTTTTCATGTCTCTTACGCGAAGTTGCACTCAAAAAATAAATGCATAAATAATTATGGAGCTTGTTTACATAGGAAGCAGGTACTCGATTGACTATTCATAATAGCTACCTTTTTTTGGACTAATAGCCATTTTAAAAGGGAAGCCCTAGGAGCTATAATTGAATTCCATATCACCTTATGCCATTATTTAATTTTCCCACTAATTTTAGTTTTTCCTTAAAAATTTGTTAATGAATTTATAATATGATTTCATAGTCTGCAAATACTCGTCTTACCTTTCCAAAATGGGGTAGTAGTTAGGCAAAATATGTTCCAAATCATCAGTGATATTACACTATTAACTAGCATCAACTAGTACCTTAACATTAGCATTTAAAGGGAAGAGGTTCCTTATGTGTGAGAATAGTTGTGATTGGTGAATAGGGCCTAAATTACCCTAGTCATCGAAGAACAATGATGTTGTTTCCCCCTTACCTATCTAGCATTTGATATTGCTTCCAAGGGTAGCTTTCATCTTCAATAGTTGAGAAAGGCCCCATGAAAAGGAAGGGCCTGTTGGTTACTTCCCAAACACTTTTTGCTCCTTAGGAAGTATGAGTTTAGTGGTTACTTCCCAAACACTTTTTGCTCCTTAGGAAGTATGAGTTTATCCACTTCACCCACAATGAGCTTTTATCCACTAGTAGCCTCCATATTCTCTTTCCTATTAACACTTTATTACATATGCTTATGTGTATGATTCCCAACCCTTCTTCACATTTAGTCTTACATATATCACACTATTTCACTTTGGCCATTTCTCTCCTATTGTCCCTGCCACCCTATAAGAAATTTCTCATTAATTTCTCTAATGACTTTGTTAGCCTTTAGCCAAGAACATATATGAGGCCGAGTAGATATAAAAAGAGATTAGAACATATCTAACTAACATTAATTTACCAACTTATGGTAGGTCTTTGTTGCACTAACAACCTAGTTTCTTTTTGGACCTTCACAACAACGAGTTAGTATTCCCTAAATTGTAGCTTCTTGGTAGATAATGGGAGCCCTGAATAAGTGAATGGAGATTTCCTGACTGATAACCTTGAAATAGCTGACAATCTTCATCCATATGAAAAGCACTAAAAGAAACATCCAAATAGCTTTATTTTAGTTGATGCTTAGGCCAAACATATCTCTAAAGGGGTCCATAGAGTTGATAAGGATGCTCATTATCTCTCATATATCTTGGAGAACAAGAGTAAGTCATTAGTAAGTTGTAAAATGAAAAAACCAAGTTTCTTACATTGACTGTGAAACTTAAATACTTGATTAGCCTTTAAATTCTGTTTAATCAATTTGTTCATATCTTCCATGCATATAATTAAAATATATAAAGATAAAGATTCCCTTGCCTCAAGCATTAACCTTTATTGAATATGATAAATGACTCATCATTTGCTAAAACAATCAATAAGGTGATTGTGATATATACCTTTAGCTAGTTTCTAAATTTTGTCAGGAAACTAAACCCTTCTATCAATTACATAATAATAAAATCATAGGTTTGTGGAAATCCACTTTTAAAGACAATTTTAAGGGCTCTCCTTCTTGTGTATCCTTTAAATAATTATTGTGCTATTATCACATTATCTCTAATGTGTCTGCCTTCTAAGAATGCTCCTTATATGTCACCGATTAATGATTTGAGCACCTTCCTCATTCTAGTGGATAGGAGTTTGGAGATGTTTTTGTATAAAAAAAATTACAACATGATATAGGCCTATAATAAGTTAAGGATTCATGATTATTAGACTTAGGGACTAGACATATAAAAGTCTTGTAATTTCCTTTTAACATTTTACTACTTTTAAAGAAATCCAAAATAGCCTCTATAAGCATCTTTTTTTTCATCATTTTTTATACTTTTTGGTAAAGGAATTCCTTAATACCATCAGGTTTAAGGGTTTTTATGGTACCAAGTTTAAAGACTACCCTTTTTATATATTAGATAATGAATTGATATTTAGGAATTCTAGTTCTTCTATCTAAAATTAGTTAACAATAAATAAGCTAAGTTATTATATGGCGGACCTAGTGCTAGTAGTTGTACCTAAGTAAAATTTAAAGAAACTACAAGGCTCCTCTTTGAGATCACTTTGCTTATAGATTATCACTTCGTCTTACCTAACTAAGGAGGAAATTATTGTTGCAAATTTTCCTTGCAAATATTGAATTATGGAAAAAAAAATTATATTCCTGTCTCCATCCCTAGTCTATTAAATCCTTACTCTTTGATTAAAAGATGTGAATTGTGATTCCCTACTACTATGACATACTCTCTCAAAGCTAGTTTTTTTTCTTAGCATAAGATTTTCATAAATTGCAATATGGATATATTCTAACTTCATCTTGTTCTCAACCACCAGCTTATTGATATCTATTTCTCTCTTAAAATTGAGTTTTTTGAGCTCCTATTTAATATACTTCAACTTTTCAACATATATGTAAGCCTTATGCCCCTCTACTCTATAAGAGATACCACTTTGAATAGCCTCTTTCTCAATTTATTTGATATGACTAACATTAATACGCATATTGCTTGTGAGAAGAAATTGTTGGACAAGGTCTGTTTAAGCATGATGTAGTTACTTGAGCAACAAAGAAGGACATTTCGTTTTATACCACATGATCCCCCTAGGGAGGTTCATCAGCAACATAACAAGAGGATCATGATGTTCCACCACTTATATATCTTCTGACTCCACCAATACCCCATGAGCATCATTGTTGGCTGGGGAGATTAAAATGTAAAATTTTTTAACTGGAGAAGAATTTGGATGCTCTAATCTAATTTATTGGGGTGATACCTCCATATCCGTTGACCCCATAGTTCATCTCATTTTATATGCTCACAACTTCTGGGAGTCTTCTACTCTTTGCTTTATTTTATGTTGATTAGTTTTATGACATGTGAGCATCTTGTGCATACATTGGGGAATATGTATAATTTTGGTATGGGGGAGTAAGAGCATATATTGTAGCGCCACCTTACCGCAGAGTACGCACCGGGACGCCCAGAGGTCATTCCGGTACATATCCTATGATAAGAGCGAACTACGTTCAATCACTACATTAACTTTATATGGAATCATGTCATTATTCGCTTATAAATCATCATACGACAACTCACAATATTTTAAAACCAATTTTTCCTGATTTCATTTCTCAAAATTGAAAGTATACATTGTATCTTTCCAACCTTTACTACATGTACAACAACAAAATCTAGTACAAAAGTACTACATGAAAGAGGAAAATATGTACAAATCTATCTAATTCATCTAAAAAAATCCCAGCTGACCGACCTTTGAGCCATGACTTCACTGTCCAAACACAATCTACACGGCAGTGGAGCCTCTCAGTAACTAGCGTCGTCTCTCGGTCCTGAAAAGTTAACATTGCAATTTTGATGAGTTTTGCGAACTCAGTGAGGTAACCATCATCGATGGTTCACTCAATTCATGCAACACATCAATTCACATAACAAATATTTCACAACTTTGCACTTTACATAAGTATCACATTTTCATGTAAGCACAAACAATTCTGCATTTCTATCAGTCAAACACACTTAACAAATGCATGTGAAATGCGTATGAGACACTTTTGCCAATTATTACGTTGTTGTGACCGAGTGCCTGAACTGTCCCATATAGAGCTCATTAAATGTTGAGCCTAAGGCTCTGAATCACTGCTGAGCTCGAGGCTCAGTTTCACTCGTTGAGCTTTAAGCTCTAATCGGTGGCCATGCTGGTCACAACTACCATTATCTGATTATGCATTCATGAATGGAATGCATGTATCACAATCAAGCACATTATAAGCACATAGGTCTTCACATTCACATTCAAGCAGCACTTCAATATCGCAATTCCCAGTACACAATCATCGGACCTTCTGTCCGGAATCCATATTCAAATCACATTCATTCACTAGTCAAAACGTAAGCATAAGCAACCAATAATTGAGGGAAACCGTCTAGGTTACTCACCAACTGCTCCCGAAGCTAGTGCCTGGAAGTTCCGGCAACGTCTGTGGGTTGACGTTCCAGTTGCTCCTCTATAACAAATACCATACACATATATCACAATATGTACCATCATAGGTGTTTCATTATGCACATGAATGAAATGAAAGATGTACAATGCATGTTCATGACAATCCCGGGTATCAATACATCACAAATCATTCTCATAACAAAACTTATCCCTTTTTCCAAGTCACACTTTCGGTCTACTATTCACATAAAAATTAGAAAGTGAAACTAAAGTAATTTGGTCATACTCTCTTCTAAAAAAGTGTTCCTCTATGTCTTACGATTTCATTGACACCAAAATCACTCAATTTGGTTTAGTAGATTGGAGGATATACCTCAAACACTTTCGGACTGTTTTTATCCCAAAACAGTGTATTATACCCAATTTGCATCTGAAAATTGAAAACCCTAGAGAATGAATCAAGATTTAGCTTCTTCATATGATTTGTAGCCCTATTTCTTTACTTTACTCCAAATCAAGAACTATCTCATTTGGAATCTTACAGGTCCAAATACGATCAAAACATTGAAGTATGTTCAGTAAAACTAATCCAATTGACACTGTTCCAACAGACTCCCACAATTTCCTTTGATCACTCCTTGTTCAATTTAACACCAAATACCACAAATTTTTATGGAGATATAGGAAAATATGTTAGGAATCTATTGCTTCAAGAATCAAGTCATTTGGACGTCTGGAGAAGGAGTTATGAGTAAAAGAAGCAACCATGTTTATGTCCTTAATCATGTAGTAACATGTCTTGGCGCGATTGTTATAACTCTCACTATAAATGTCGGATTGCTTTCATTTTTAGACCATTTGAAAGAATACTTCAAGACCTACAACTTTCATGAGATCACAAAGCGAGATTTTGCTTCTAATATGGTCAAAATCGCGATTTCCCAAAGTTGTCCCGTGAATGTCCGTTAAACGCATGTCCGTTTAACGGACATTGTCAGGCCAAAATGCACCAATTCACCCGAGAAAGTCCATTAAACAGACTTACATGTCCGTTTAACGGACACACATCGACCTGGGGGTGTTTTTACACCCGAGAAGGTTCGTTAAAGGGACCTAATGTCCTTTTAACGGACATATGTCACCAAAAACCCCCTCCAAAGCCTCTTCCAAGATTCCTACACCCATTCTATCATCATATATACCCATAATCTTCTCAAATTGACCTCTTCTAGCATAAAACCCCTTCATAAAAACTCAAACATCAATTACATTTCATTAAATCTTCAACTTCCAACTCACTTCATTCATCATACCTAATTACATCTTATTCTTCCCAACTTTCTATCCTTTTTCTATAACACACCTTATTCCTAAGTACCAAACACTTCATACTCAAAATTCATCATTTCCAAGTTGGCGAATACACACATAGACACCTCAAGTTTAGCTCAAAATCATCCATACCCAATTCATATTCCCTATTTGTTCATAGAAACCCAAAATGGAACACAATCATATACATTCATCCACAATTTTAGCTGCACTCAATTTCCTAACTTCATGTCATGATTTAGGACTCTTAAAGACAAAATTTAAACTCAAGGTCTTCATAAGAAATGTAGCCAAATGCGTCTAGTTTCATCCAAACCAAAAATCATTTCAATTGAACAACAATAGAAGCAGTTATGGCTAATAAATTGGAGCATATTCAAGATCATGTTGTTGCAAAATTTTTCAGATTTTCAAACATTCAATCTTGACATCTAACTCATCTTATACCTAGATCATCTTTTCCATTACATTTCCTCATCATTCTCTACCTAATTTAACTCAATAAATCACTCACAAACAATTCATGATCTATAATTTATCATTATGATCATTAACAAAAAACAAAGCATATACATATATATCCATTCATAACAATTTCTACACTCATCCAATCACTCCTTTGAAAATCATTAAATCTCTACACCTCTATATACCCTTACATGCATTATCACTCATCCTACATATCCAAAAACATGGCATGAACATAATATTTGCATCACTCAAGACACATACACAAACCTTGCAAAAATCAAATCATCAAAACTCAAGTTACTCAACATTTTAGCTTAAATTAACCATACCTATGACATTAAAAGCAAAACTTACTTGATTAAGCTTCAATCTCTTCAAAATCTTCAAGAATACCACAAATCCCTAACTCTCCACACAACCCACGACCATCATCTTCCAAGGGTGGTAGAGAAAGGTTTATGGTGAGAATGAAAGAGAGAGTAAGGTGAAAGGGAAGCAAGTAAGTGATGAGAGAGCTAGGCTAAGTGTTGGAGGAGATTGGCACAAAATAACATGAAGAAGAGAGCAAAACCCACGAAGAGAAGGAAGAGAGCAAAAATAAAACACTAGATGGGCTTCCAAAAGAGAACATCGTGAGATACAAGAAAAAGAGCTTGAAATGTAAACAATTGATGGGTAAAAGACATGGCTTGGCAAGTGACACTTGTCACTTGCCACATGTCCAATTTCCATGGAGCCAACTATCTAATCCATTCAAACCCAATTCCAATTATCCCCTAAGTAATGGCACTTGTCAATAATTCCCAAAGTCATGTGTCAAAAATTTCATTGCCAATTGACAGTAAATTCTACTACCATTGATCAATTGGTCTGCCACTTGGCATTTTTTTTAGTCCAAAAATTACCCCGAATTTTAAAAAAAAATTCTAAAATTTTCCAAATATTCTTAAACAACGCTTTCACTCTCCAAATCAATTTTCAATACCAATAATCCAAAATTCTCAAAACAATCACATTTATTACTAATTATACCGGGAATGTCAATGAATGCATGTACAATTATTTTCATGTGCAAAAAAATTCATTATTCACATGCATGTGTATGTCACAATATGCATGAGCATGCAAATGCATTTCTAAACTCTTATTGCTCACTTATAATTACTATTCTAACCTTCCCATAGGTAATGGGATGTTACAAATGAAGTTGAATTACAAGTGTTATACTTAATATAGACAAAATAGGGTTATTACCTTTATACTATGATTTGGATTTATGCATTTAATAATCAATTGGTTGTCCATTTCTTCTTGTTTCTAGTTGATTAAAGTTAAACTCGTAAACTTAATTTGTTGTTAATATCATGGATTAATTTCGTTGAAATTTCAAATAATCAAGTTGACATTGATTTCATGCATCGTGTGTAGATTTCATACAAGTTGTCCAAGTTTTTATTTTCCTTTAGACGTGTTTCATTATGTATGTTTAATCTCTTCTCAACTTGAAAAAAATAGCATAGCTTATTGTATTGTGCTTAAAAGAACCACGCATTGGATATTACACACGAAAAGAAGTATGAATATAAGTTTTCTAAGCTGAAAATTTCAGATTTGTATAACTTGGTTTCATCATTAAAAATTCCAACATTATATATATTTTGATGATCATGGTTTGTGTCAAAGACAATAATTTCTAGCTTTTCAATGTTGACTGTGTCATTGTATTGCAAGTTTATTTTCTTAAGTTTTAATTTTTTATATCAATAATTTTGGTTAAAGAAGATATTATGTGTTAGTGTATTGATCATGTTTCTTCCTTTAGGATAGAATTTCTTTCATATAAGTGGAATTATTAGGATATAATTGTTTCTTTTAAAAGTATTATAATAAATAAACTAAATTAGTAAATTAACTTTCTCTCATGGGATCAACTCTTGTTTGCTATATACTAAATTGATTAATAAATTCGAAAGTAAAATAAAGATTTAATTGTATACGCCTAAAAACGCATATCAAATTTTAGCATCGTTGTAGGAGAAAATTTTATTTGTATGGTTAATTTATTCATAACAAACAATTCTTTTGTTTTTGAAATTGTTTTATGATTGTACTAAAGAAAATGATGTTTGAAGAAATTTTACTAGAGGAACATTGACAGTGGAGGAGGGCTTCGAGCCAATGACATAAACCAAAGGCACTACTTAGGAGGCAACCCATGATAATAAAAATCATATTTGAATTTCTTTCTCTTTAGCTCATTTTTTATATAGCAATTTATTTTTTAAAAAAATCAATCAATTTAAAATATTTTTGCTATTTTATCTGCTTGTTTTGCTTGGATATTCCTTTTTTTGCATTTAGTTGTTACATTGAGACAATGTAAAGTTTAAGTGGGGCAAAGGAATGGGAATATAAAGACATAAACTGGTTTTTTTGTACGCTTTATTTATGAAAATTGAAAAAAGGTGAAAAAAATTATCTAGGAAATTGGATTGCTTGCTAAGGCTAGTTGGTTTTGACATTATTTTGTTTTATATGCACGCGTTTAATTTTTATTACCACAATAAAGGAACAATAAATTTTAACATTATGGTTGAATGATTAACAAGTTGCATAGGTTATTTTCTTTAATATAACAAGTTTTAAAACTCTTTTGTTTAATTTTAGGTTCACTCTTAAGGGAATTAACTCTCATTTGATAAACTTAGCTTATAAGCGACTGGAAGTCTTATTTTAATTCAACATACATCACATTAAGGTCATACTTAACAATGTCTAGTATCCTTGGTGATTTTCATTTACTTTTGATTGCTGGAGAAATACTTGACGTGGCCTTGAAAATTTAATTTCCAATGAAAATGTTATTGTTAATAATCAAGTGGCCCTTTGAGACAAAAAAATGGTTACTAGGGAAACACTTAAGGACAAGGGACCAAGTACCCCTTTAAGATCATAAGTAAGGTGAGAAGATGAACCAAGCACCAAGGGTAATCTACCTATTGTGTTAGAAGCTAGTAAAAAAAATCAAGTGAAACCAAGATGCTTTGTATTTATAATTAATATACCAACATTGCTTATAGACTAACTTTATTAAGATGAGATGTGAATGTCTCTAAAGTGTGAGGTCAAAATTTAAAATTGTAAGATGCTTTAAATAATGTTATGTTAATGATTAAATCAATTGCGAATATTTGTTATTCAAATTTTCTTAATCTGATTTCTCCTATGTGAGGTATGGTAGTAAACTACATTCATATTTTGCATTATAGTGTCATTTTGATCAAGAATGCTCAACAGTCAAGTGTGGAGGAATTTGATAAGTAGAAATTATAGTATATTTTACATCCCTATTTTATATTATTTACATAGCACATTTAGGTTAAATTATTTCATTTTCTTATTAATTGTTCAAGGTATTTAATTTTATATTTTATTTCTAAAAAAAGTTTTAAATTGTATTAAGTATTTTCTTGCATGATTAGTGAAATTAAAGAAAAAATCTAGAAGAAAATCTGACCTAAAATGAAGTTCAACCCAGAAGAAGCCCAAAATCCAATAGCTAAGAGAGTAAAAAACGCAGCACCCTATGTTGGAGCGGCACGAGCTCCTCCATCCTTAACCAAGGTCTCGAGTTCAAGTCTTAAGAATGGAGTCGCTTTAAAAACTCGTGAGGGAGAGCTTTGTAGCCCAAAAAGGGTTCTATCGGCTCGAGTCTGGATCAGTAGGTTGCCCGTGTGGCACCGGATATTGGGCCGTTTAATTAAAAAAATGTAAAGGAGAAAACAAGACCAAAATGACACACCAAAGGATAAAAACAACCATCAAAATGCAGAACAATATGCAGAAAATGCACCAAAGGAAGCAAAACGTAGAGCCAACACAAAGAGGAAAATGAAGAGAAAGAAAGAGGAAAATGCATCACATCAGCTCAGCAGAAAAGGAGCAAAATGTAGCAGAGAGGAAGCAAAATGAAGAAGAAACCACAAGAACGTCACAATATAATAAGAGGAGCCCAATAATAAAACGCAACACAGTGAAGAAGCAGAAATAAGAGGAGCCCAGCAAAAAAATGCAATGTAATAGAGAAAATAAGAGCAAAATCCAGTAAGAGAAAAAGAGCAAAAAATGCAAAAATAGAGAAAAGAAAGTAGCTTTAGGTGGGAGAAGGAGACTCACTCACCTGACGCCTCTATCTTTAAACACCCAAAATGCATTTGAAATGGATTAGATAAGAGGAGATCTCCAAAGAATCTAGAAACGTGTGGGTATGGGAGACGTTCTTCTGGCTATAAAAAGGCAACAGCTTGGAAGGAGAAAGATGAGCAAGCATCCACATGAAGGTTGAGAGCTCCGAGAGATTTGTCATCATTCCAAGGTAGGTTGAAGCAAGGATTCATTCCACAGAGTGATAGGGGTGATAGGGAACCTATTCCCACCTATTTTGAGCTGGTTCAAGGTTGGTGGAGGGATTGTTTTAGACTTTGTAAGGGCTAGTTCGAGTTTTGAAAGTGGAGTACTTCAATGAGTTTTCTTAAACATTTATTCCCCTTGTTTCTAATTTTCCATGCTTTCGTTATAATTAATTGTTAAATTTTCAGTTTAGACATTTTGTTTTGAGTATTTGGTATATCATTTTTCTGGTTTAATTGATTACTATGTGAATTTAACATTTATGAAATTGTTGGAATTTTGATGTTCATTAGACAAATTTCAGTTGTTGATTAAATTTCCTTGTGCTTAACATGTTTTTGTTACTTGAGTTAAGTCAGTTCAATTATAAAGAGTGAAAACTAGCTAGATGGTTCTCTAAATTCAACTTGTTAAATGTCTCAAATTATATTGAATATGTCAAAATTGTATGAGTAAACTAAAATTTAAAACGTGCTTGTTCGTTTGTAAATATTAGATTATATTTATATATTGTTTCTTGATTCTAGATTTGATTTGGTTCATTATAAGCATCAACCCCTTCTTTTGTATATATGTATTAGCGTAGCGTAATTTATAGTTTTCTATAATTATAATTATTTTAGTTTTGGATTTCTTTTATGTTTTAGGTTTTTGATAAAGTTAATATTCTATGTAAAGTTAGTTGTATGAATATGGGTAGCCTAAATTAGTTGAGATAATGTTCACTTGAAGGTAAATTACAAGTGTTATAGTTAATGTAGACAAAATAGGATTATTAGCTTTATATTGTGATTTGGATTTATGCATTTAATAATCAATTGGTTGTCCATTTCTTCATGTTTTCTAGTTGATTAAAATTAAACTTGTAAACTTAATTTGTTGTTAATATCATGGATTACTTTCATTGAAGTTTCAAATAATCAAGTTAACGTTGATTTCATGCATTGTGTGTAGATTTCATACAAGTTGTCTAAGTTTTTATTTTCTTTTAGATGTGTTTCATTATGAAAGTTTAATCTCTTTGCAACTTTTTTTTAAAGCATAGCTTATTGTATTGTGCTTAAAAGAACCATGTGTTGGACATTAGTTACGAAGAGAAGAATGAATATAAGTTTTCTAAGTTGAAAATTTCAGATTTGTATAACTTGGTTTCATCGTTAAAATTTTCAACATTATATATATTTTGATGATCATGATTTGTGTGAAAGACAATAATTTCTAGTTTTTGAATGTTTTTTTTGAGAAATTAAAAAATTTCATTGCTAAAATAAAGTATACAGAGGAGCGTTACAATAAGCCACCAAAGTATGACTTAAAATCCCCGAAAACAAACAACATAAGGCTTTGTCGTTTGAGACCCTACATTTTAAACACCAAACTAAAAGTTGGGTAACTACTAGGCAATTAGGGCAAAACTACTCCATACTTTCACAACCGTCAATGGAGTTTCCCAAATCGGTAGGGTAGAGAAATCGCAAGCCGACTAGCTACGAGGAGACATCGTGAGGAGGAGAGGGCGACGACAGTTGCCGATGGTGGACATCACCGCATTGCCTCAATGACTGAGGAAACCAGGTGACCAGATCTAACACATAACGTTAATAGCACATGGGGATTAAGACTGAAAACTTCCATGTGATTTACAGGCAACCGAAGACAAGCCTCCTGCATCCCGTCTGCTCCCATCTGAATCGGAGGTTAGGATTTCGGAAGGGAAGCGCAGAGGGTGATAACAAGAGTTTCCATCGAACGGCGGGGAAGGACAGCACCCACCAGGTATTACTCAATCCGAAGTGTGTTTCAGAAGTGATCTCTCCTGAGGGGAGGTCAATTGTAGTAGATCTGAGTTTGTATTCTAGTTTCTGCATAGATATGTGTGGGGGGTTACATGGCATTTTCCAGGGATTAGATCCTCCAAATGTAGGCCATTCTTCTGCTGCAAGAGAGGTGTAACTGGTTAACGATCAGTTGCTCTTGAATGCTTTTAGTGATGAGCTCTGTTAGAGAGTTCATTGAGGTAGTCTGATTCTTGAACCTTCGATAATTCCTCTCCTGCCATAGAGCCTGAACACAGGTATCCGTCGAGAGAAGGGTGATAACCTTATCACTGTTCGACAAATGTAGGTTAGGAATTTCCTTCATTATGTCCAGAAGTCTCCAGGTAGTCAGGTCAGGTGCACAGAGGGTTGAAATTGTGAACCAGAGAGTTCTGGAGAAGCCACACTCAAAAAAGAGGTGGTCTTTAGATTCATCCACTAGGTGACAGAAGATACAATGCTTAGGGGATGTGAGGAAATGTAACCGATCCATTGTGCTCAGTCTATTCCTCATTGTCAGCCATAGTAGAAAGCTCACATTGGGTCTGAGAGTGTTGTTCCAAATCAGAGTATCCCAACCAACCCTATTTTCTGGCCTTACACTGAACTTCCTCATTGCCTTGGGTGTAATCTCCTCGATGGGGATACCCCTCCATAAATATGTGTCTCTCTCCCCCTGACTTGTGAGAGGAGGAATGTGGAGGCTGTTTATCTCAGCTGTTGACAGTGACCATTCGCCATTAGAAATGATAGCTTGGAGTTTAGCCTTCTTGGGAATGTGGGATAATAGAGAAGTGGCCAAGTGGTTGTGAATAAAGGGGCCATTTCCTGACCAGTTGTCAAACCAGAGAGAAAGTCTGTCCTCTTTCCCAATTTGGCAAGTAATATGTTGATAAATTTCACCTCTCATACCTAGGAGTTCGTTAAAGAACCAAATATAGCTGGGCTTTGGGCTGAGAGACCAGAAACTCCTTCCTTTTAATATGTAGGTATGCATCCATTTGACCCATAAAGTTTCCTGGTCATTAAGTAATCTCCAAATTCTTTTAGACATAAGAAGTCTATTCTTGGTAACTATGGATTCAATTCCCAAGCCCCCTTCTTCTTTGGGTTGGCAAATAGACTTCCAAGCTACCTTGGCCATTCCTTGTTCCCCATTCTTTTGCCCCCATAGGAATTGTTTCATCAACCTTTCTATTGTTTTTGCTAGTCCTTTGGATAGGAAAATGTAATAGCTCTAGTAGGTGCTCATGGACAAAATAACAGATTTGAGGAGCTGTAGTTTACCTCCATAGGAGAGAGCTTTATTGGACCACGATCCCAATTTTTTCTGGATCCTTTCGACCAATGGGAGGCATTCACAGAACCTGAGCCGTTTAGAGGAGATAGGGATCCCCAAGTATGTAAGAGGGGGAGCTTTAACTACCATACCAGTTGCTTGAGCTAAGGCATTCGAGAGATGAGATGCACTCTTAGAGAGAACAATAAAGCTCTTGTGAAGGTTAGTACATAATCCAGACATCTCCTTAAACTGATTGAGAGTAGACATCAGAAGAGAGGCCGAATGCACACTAGCTCGGCATAGAAGGATGAGATCATCTGCAAAACACAAATTGGTTAATGAAAGCCCTTTGCATTTAGAATGATATCTGAACCTTGGCTCCCGAGAAGTGTTATACTTGAGCAATCGGGTCAGGACTTCCATACAAATAAGGAATAGGTAGGGGGAGAGGGGATCGCCCTGCCTAAGGCCTTTTTTCCCTTTAATCAATCCAGTG
>JAOTBA010035817.1:0-15536 GCA_025629845.1 Erythroxylum squamatum
GTTTTGGAGATGAACTAACATGAGTTTAGAGTTAATAAAAAGGAGTACTATGGTGTTTTGAAATGAGATAAATTAAGCTTATAGTTATAAGTGAAATGAATGTGAGATTAGAGTTGAGCATATGCAAAAATTTAGTGATGAATATATATGAATATAGATGTTCTATTTTTGGTATTATGATCAAAAATAAAATATGATTTGTTTGTGAATTAAATTTAGCTGAAATGGAAGTGTGAATGAAGAGGAAATAATGAGGACATAAGCTAGAAATGATAGATTAAACAAAAAAGATGAATTAGGATGAAAATGGTGATAAAGTGTGCTGGAATATGTTAGATGGGGTGTTTTCACTAAACATGTATTTGTATTTTAGCCATATATTGATCTGTACATATCCAAATGGGATGATTTTAAGTTTAGATTTGACTAGAGACATATTGCTATAGTTTTCATGGAGGAATAGAATTGGAATTCTGTCTGTAAGAGTTTCAAATTTTGGCTTGAAGTTGAGTACAATATGCTGTCACGGTTTGGGAATAGTTTGTAGTATTTTAGGTTTAACTTGCAGAATACTAAACCAAATTATATGAAATTGGTGTCATTAGAAACGTAAGACACATGGGAACATTTGTTTAGAAGAATGTATTGCCTAAATACTTCTTTTTTCTTGTAAAAATGCCCATTCAAAATTGACCCAAAAATTTATTTTGAAAAAAGCCATCAGGTAGTGCATGATCGTGCGCAAGCATGATTGTGACAGAGAGGAAACCTCAGGAGAATGCACGATTGTGACAGTGAAGGTGCAATGCTTTTCGACAATTTTAAACATCATTCACTCTTTTGACCCTAACTTCTTCTCCGAACCTCCAATTGACTTAAAATTTGAGCCACAAACTTCTCACACATTGTTCTTCCTCTCCACCAAATTTCATGCTCATCTGAATTCATTAGGAAAGAATTGGTAAATGATTGATTGATGATGTTATAAGAATCAAGTGTATTGAGCCATGAACCGTAGTGTATGAATGAGTGATGAACTTGGAATAAGTTTGTATTATTGAGGTGTAAACCTAAGTTCAAATTAGACATATATGGGTTTTGAAGTGTGAATGATCATGCGATGAAAATAAAGGAAAAATACCTAGGATTGCCATTGAGCATGGATTGTAAATAATCCATATACACATTTGTGGATAAATGAGTACTTATACAATTGCGCAAAGTTGTGATGTGTGTAAATGTGCGTTGCATGATATAGAAGAGCAATTAGAGCGACAACATCCAAACGTTGTCGGGACTTCGAGGCAGTAGCTATCTGGAGAAAACTATGAGTAACCTAGATGGTCTCACTTGATTAATTGTTTATTTTAAATTCTGTATTTAATTATTATGTGAATGTGATTGTGTTGATTCTGGGCATTGAATGTCTGAGGTATTTGATGCTTGAATAATATATTGGAAGTGCTCCTTGTTTGTGAATTTGACGAAATAAATGATACCCAACATTATTCTTAAATGTCGGACCAAGGTCCTATGATAAATGTGAATGTGAATGTGAAACTAAAATCAAGTGACTGATTGAATATATGTGAATATGATGCATTTCATTACATGAATGCATGACAACATAAAGGCAATTGTGACCAGAGTGACCAGTATAAAAGAGCTTAAAGCTCGGATATACACAAGAGCCACGAGTTCAGTTGTTAATGTGCCCGATATCCGTAAAGGGATATGAGATAGTATCTAAAAAAATTCTAGTATCCATAAGGGATATGGGCCATTAAAAAGGTACTCGGTCACAACAAAGTAATAATTAGAAGTGAGCCTGATGTAAATTGCATTTATAATTGATATGTGTATTTTAAATGATCAAAATGAACTGTTTGACTGCTCTGAATGTGAATTGTGGAATAAGTGAACAAAGTGTTATGGGATGCTATATGGTCAACCTGGGATTTCAGGTTCAAGAGAGGATACTAGTGACAGAGAAACTCTAGAAGAAGCATAGTGCTTGTAACTTTGGATAGAAGAAATGGCTCAAAGGTCGATCAGCTGAGACTTAAGGATCTAGATCAAATTTTTGTATAATTCCTCATGTATGTAGATGTAAACTCTGATTAGTTTTTGATAATGTACATATATGGATGTTATTGTAAAGCTACAATGTACATATTCGGTTTTATGAAATGAAAATGAGGAATTGTGTTTTTAAATATTGTGACATTTACGCATTAAATAATGATTCCATGATTAAGTTAGTGTCGTGATTGCTTTAGCTTACCGCTCTTATGGGGTACATACTCGGATATCGTTTAGAATGTCAAGTATGTGTCTTGTGAGAGTGGGGTGCAATAAATGAGTATTGAGGATTTTAAACCCATTTAAGATTATTTTAAAGCATCCAATCAATAAGTATTGACCCTAATTTGAGTATTTTATGGTCACTTTGATGATAAGACGATTGTAGAATATTTTAGAAATTTAATTCGGTTAGTTGGTCAATTAACCGCATTAAAGGGAATTTGGCCTTTTTGTACAAATTAAGGGAAATTTTGTCATTTTACGTGATATTAGTTGATTAGTCATTAGAGATGACCAACTAGATAATGACAAGTGTGTGAAAAGTCATTAGTGATGACAAATAGGAAAGTGACATGTGCAATCCATTAAATGAGTATAAAAAGCAAAAGTTAAGACATTTTGCATTCTTCTTTTGACAAAAACGTGAAATTGATGAGAGAGTAACCGTGAGACCAAGAAGAAAGGGAAAAGAAGAGAAGCCAAGGGTGAACATCAGCTAAGGAGAGAGGAAGAAGAGTGTAGTAATTTTTAATGGAATTTGATGGTGATTTGGAGGAATCTTGAAGTATTCATTAAATACCCAAAAGATTGGAGGAAAAAGTGGTACGTTTCCTAGCTTAAATTTCTAATTTTGTATGGATTTTCTTGAGTGAGATGGATGTGTTTAAGATCAATGTTGTCTTGGTATTACTTTGATGTTTCTTTGTATGGAATTAGTTGAATATGACAAGAGAGGAACGTGTAGTGAAATTCTATTTTAGGTTAATTTGAACCAGTCATTGTTTTGGAGATAAGCCAGCCTACAGACCTCTAACTTGTTTGAATCAAATTGGAGATAAAACTTAAGACACATAAATAAAAATTCTTAGAAGAGACCCTGACCTAATTCTAGTTGAATGATTTTGAAATTTGAGATTGAAAATGGTAACCTGATAATGCCCCTATGTTAAAGCAACTTATGATATTTGGTATATGTTTCATGATTTAGAAGTTAAAATGACATTATTTTTGATGATATGGAGACTAGAGATAAGGGGAACAAATATATAGAAGACCTAAAAACCTAATTTGAACGTTTGCTTTGGGAAAATTTAGGGATAAGTGGAGGTATGGATTCTAAGCATGGGTCATAACCGTGACTCATCATGCATGATTGTGATATGGTGAATTAAATTAGGTGAGATTGTGTTTTGAAGAAAATGGCAAGTTAGAATGCATAAAAATGATATTTAAGTG
Source organism: Erythroxylum squamatum (assembly GCA_025629845.1). Lineage (NCBI taxonomy): Eukaryota > Viridiplantae > Streptophyta > Magnoliopsida > Malpighiales > Erythroxylaceae > Erythroxylum > Erythroxylum squamatum. The sequence continues at coordinate 3,541 of JAOTBA010035817.1, forward strand.
ACTTTTGAAGTTAAATTTGGAAACAGAAAACAATAGGTTAGCTTATGGAAGTAAGCAAAAATATGATTAACGTACATGTTATGAGATTAAATACTAATATCAAATTTGGTTAGGTTGAATTATAGTTTTAATGTCTTATTTCTGAATTTGGAAATAAATGCCTAAGTGAAATGTGTTTTGTGTAGTTAAAGGAGAGGCATCCAACGCGTGAGTGTGCTTGGTGATAAGTTTACGAAGTTGTGAGTGTATTTTAATTGTTTTATTTGACTAAATTCTTTGCAAAAAAATTGATGACATGTGACTGTACTTTAAATTGATTCAATGCAAATGGTTTTCATTTGATTATGAAATGAATATTTATGTTGAGCTTTATACGAATGACATTTTACAAGTGAATATTGCTAGTATAAGATTATGCTTTAGTAATATATGAGTTATACTTTAGCCATATATGAGTTTTAACTTAAAAGTTAAATTTTGTATGATTGAAAGTTACATCGAATTTGTGCAGTAAATTGAATGATTGTGAATCCTCCTATAATTGATTTCGAAAATAATCTGAATTGAAAAAGTATGAGTTGCTTTTAACTATTGTACACTGTTAGGCTTTATACATGTTATTATATCGGTTTATAGTGGTTAACCTATTATGGGTAAGCGATGTAGATCTGGCTCTGTAAGTAGTGGTTAACTAGTCACAGGTAAATAATATAGAACCAACTTTGTTACTTGTTACAGGTAAGTGATGTAGATCCAGCTCTGTAACTACCAATTTATAGCGGCTAACCTATTACGGATAAGTGATGCAGAACGAGCTCTGTGAATTTAGGCCTAGTGCACCATATAGTAAAGAAACTAGTGTGGGCTACGTTAAGTAAGAAAATTCATGACAATAATAATGCATCCACTACTTATGTTAAAAGTGATTTGAGAGATACCTTATGGTACCAATTATAATGGTTGGCTTATTTTCAGTAGAAAAATTTTCAGAAAACTTATTGCCACCACTATTTATTTTTAAGAAAAAAGGAAAATGGAAAATGGAAAATGGAAACTTGTATCTTATGAGTTTAATGTCGAAAAGCATTTTGGAATAGTATTTCAGAAAAACTAAAATTGTGTTATATTAAATGTTATGTTATTACTAGATTTGATGATGCACGAATAAATTGTTATGGAAAATGTTTTACCGTGAACTTTATGATTGTATGGAATATTGCAGTTATATTGTTATGAAAAGTTCAATTTTCTTATAAACTGATTACACTCACTCAGCTCATTTAGATCACCCTTATTTTTATGTTTTTAAACAAACCATCCCAAGTATGTGTACAGGTGTTGTAGTAATTGGGATTCCGTAGTAGGATTAGTTGTATCATCGGGTGCTACTGTGCTTGTGTCATTTTGGTATATACATTTGTGTAAAGAATGGATGTTTATAAAGGCTTTTAAATGAAATTCATGAATATGTTTTAACTTTTTAAAATTTATTATAGTGATTGTTGAGAATTATTTGTTTGGGGTTGCTTCTGAGTGGACTTAAAGTCCAAAATTTGTAGTTGAGAATTGATGTGAATATATAAGTGTTTTGAAATTTTACAGGGGTTTTGAAAATTTTGGGAATGTCAAAATGTAGTCGTTGGGCTGCGGAAATTTTTAATAAACATCTTGGAAAAAAAGTTCTCACCATTTTCCAAGATTTTATTGTTTAAAATATAAAAGGGTTTTAATAGTTAAATGGCTTGGCTTTATAGGAACCCCTCGATTGAGTTAGATATTGATTGGAGGACTACCATAGGGTCACCAGGAGGGTGCCACTCGAGTTCCAGAAGGAAAACTCTGAGATGGATCCTTTCAATAATACTCTAAGGGTACATTATGGATGTTGATCTAAAGTAGAATTTTATAGAGCTAAACATTTTCAAAACTAATCCTTGGTTGCTAAGTTTAGAGAAACAAAGAAAGATGAGATATGTGTCAGGGACCCTCTTCAACAATTTTTTGATCTTCATCTTACCAAGTAAAGGAGAACAAAATAAGGTTGTCTTTAAAGAGAATCACCTTTGACAATTCCTTATTTTTCCACTGGTTTTGTACATATCTTTAATAATTAGGAAGGGGCCCTTTATTTCATTTAAAAAAACTCTTGTGGCCTCACATGTATGCCTCTGCTTTAAAAATCTGGATGTTTGATGCAACTATAAGTCTCCCTTTTTGTTCCTCTGGTGGATAATATTGAAGTGCAAAATTAGAATAGTCCCCTAACACTTGTTTCTAGCTCCTACATTTGTTTCTAGCAGTCTTGTTTTCAACTGAATTTAGACTAACCAAGGAGATGAAGAAGGGAAGAAAGATGGTGAGGATAACTGAGGGAGAATAGGTCCAGAGGGGAAGGGCAAAGGAGTAAAATCTTCAACTGATGTGACCTACATAAAGAAAAGCCATGAATGGAAAGAAGTAGTTTTATAAAGGAAGTAAATCAAGATATCATTGCCAAAAAGGGTAAAAGGATTCAAGATGGGAATAAAAATAAAGTAGAAAGTCCAAAAATCCATCAGAGTTAAGAGATAGAAAAACAAGTCAGAGAGAGGAGAACAAAGTCACAAGAATAAAGGAGTTTAAAAAAAAAGAAAGAGAGAGGGTTAAGTAAGACAAACATGAGGAAGAAATTAAACAAAATGGAAAGAGTAGAATCAGTGAGAGAATGAGGCAATGTAGCTAGACAAAGAGAAGAAGAAGAAGAGGAAGAAATAAAGAGAAACATTTCTAAATACACCTTACCTTACATTGATAGGCAGCTATTCCTATTAGATAAACAAATAAAAATTGATAAATTAATAATATTAAGATCGCAAATCAGATTATATGTAAAAATTCCTTATAATGCCTTTCATTACTTTTAAATAAAAGAGGTAATATTAGGCTATATGCCTCATCTTCATCAAGTTGATGAATAATGATACTGAAAAAGTTAATGATACCCATTACCATACCATACTGTTATTGTCATACATTATCAAGTAACCAGTACACATCTTGCATTTTCTCATCCACCCTTTAGAGATACCATACTCGTTATCATATTGTCTATATTCCCTTTTTTCCTCTTTTTTTAAACTAGATAATGAGCTTATATGTATAACCCGAGTCAGGATAGCTCTGTGCATATATAAATAATGCAAATTTCTAAATATGAAGCAATATATAGGCAATTTGATGACACCAAAGGGAAAATATTGTACGTTTACTAAGATAATTATTACAAGTTTAGGCTTAGAATTATGTTAATGTGATTGCTCGTTTACATTTTAAGTGTTATGTGGTTTAAAGTATGGTTTTGGATCTTAATCAGGTGTATCTTAAGGTGTTTGATGTGTTTGTTAGTGATTGACACTAGATAAGTGAAGAATGAAGGAAGCTGGAATGTGCATGGGTTAGAAGGTAAGGTCATGATCGTTCAAGTAATGTCACAATCACGACAGAAGGTTCTTCTCCAGTGTCACGATCGTGATAGAAGGTTTTTTGTCCAGTGTCATGATAGTGGTAGACACTTCCCAGATGCGAGATTTTTCATCTATTTTAAATTTAGAGGCCAATTTTGGAACCAAATGAGATGGTTAAGGCCTAAAATTAACCCTAAGACCCAATATTACTATAAAAGAACATAAAACTATTGGATCGAAAACAAAAGCATACTAGATTTGGATAAAACGGTAGATTTCAAAACTTTTTCCGAAATCAAAATGTAGCGGAAGCATAATAACCAAATCAACATGTTTAAGCCATACATGATACAGTATAAGGAAAATAACTAACATAAGAACAAGATGGAAATTATAGAGGCTCCTTGCTGCAGCTTTGACTCCTCGCTTTTGTATCCTCTCCTTGTTAACATGTCCTCTTCTCGTTATGGTATCCTCGACCAATCCGATCTAACACTTGTTCTCCTTGGACAATTTGGTTAACAAGATCCTTTGGTGGGAAAGGAGAAGAAATCTTAAAGATATTTTCCATAGTTGAAAGAAGCCAAAAATGAGACTCTTCTCATTCAAGTTTCGGCTAGCTTATGCAAGAAAGGAGAGAGTGAGTCAAAAATGCAACAACCCCTTCTTCTCTTTCTCTCAATTTTGGTTAAAGATGAATGAAAGAAGTGATGTGCATCCAATGCATCACTTCATTCTTTAATCAAAATTAAAGAAGCAAATAAATGAGACACTCTCATTTGTTTAAGATGGTTATATGACAAGACCAATAACCTAAATTAGACCCTCTCATTTTCAGTTATGATATGAAAGAAGGGAGAGAGTACATCAAATTCACCTCCTCCTTCTTTAATCAAATGAATGTTAAAAGGTTACATGCAATCATTAAAAGACAACCATTAAACCATTTAATGATAAGATCATTACTCCATTTAATGATGATGAAGCATGATAAAAATCATCTTAAATTTAGCAATTCAATGCTAAATGTGCAACTACACATTTAGCTATAAAACCGAAATTTGCCCTCCTTTTATCTTTAATAACTTTGTTTCAATTTAATTAATCTAATTAATCAAATCAATCCAAAGTCCAACCCAATATTAAATGTTCATCTGGGCTTCTAATTAACAATTAATTAGTGTAAGCCCAACCTTCAATCATAGACTTTAAAACCCAATTTAATTAACTCTTAATTAAATTGTTTCAGTATTATTATTTTGAATCTAATTCGGTCCTTTCTTTTTTCTTATTTTCATTAACCTCTATTTATATTTCTTACTTTGCTTGATAACTTTCCTAGAAGCCAAGTGGGGAATCTAATTGGACTTATATAATTCAAGCTCCGATAAGACCGGAATTAATTTAATCTCATTAGAATTAATTCCAGTTTATTAACCAAATGTCATTCCACTATAGACAATTAGCTGAACTCTTGAATTACTAAATATTATGAGAACACATGTTTCAAATAAGATTTCCAATTGCAAACTCTATTATGAACCATATTATAGCCATCCGCACAATAAAAGGCAAAATTATCGTTTTGCCCCTAATTGGTTTTTCCTTCTAGATCTCCCGCTTCACTTTATATGGTGATTAACACACAAGATCTCATCTTGGTGTTAAGACTTGATGGGTAGCTAGTCCATCAAACTACTGGCGCCAGTTTAATCACCAAATCTCCTTAAAACATCTAGAAGTGATGATATCACTATAAACTCTTTATTTGAGTGAATGTTCCCTGATATATGTTTCAATTAATAATTCCAACATGCTGACACTAGATTGATACTCTGTAAACATCCATTTCGATCATATCAAGAATTATAATAAAACATATATGAGTTCACCACTCATCAAGATTGTGGTTCGTAATAAAAGAATGCTAAGGTGTATGTTTTAAGAATAAAGTAACGACCTACTTTATTCTTTAAAAACATATGTGATTCCAGATTCATTTAATAGTGTCATTATCGATAGTCATCTACTATCATGATATGAAACTCATCATTCCCTTGAAGTAAACTCCTTTACTTATACGGAGATAAATCGCAACATTACAATATAAATCATAATCAAGCGACCAACTTGATTATTCAACCGTGAATCAATTATTTTAGATTCTAATAATATACATGCTTCCCATACATCTCTATGTATATGTATAGTACTTACAAAAGAATCTTAGTATCTTTTGACTAGTTATATTATGCTCATCCAAATAACACCAAACTCTTTTGTTTTATTACTAATAAATATTTTCATTACAAAAAGTAACTGGAAGAAAATTAAGTTATAAGTAAATACACTTGCTTTCTAGGGCAATATATTTACATAACTCCAACAAAAACACTCCAAAAACCAGCCTCCATCTTACCAAATTGGGATTAAAGAAGGAAGACCAAGAAGAGCATTAGAGAGTTCCAGATTCTAGATTTAGTCCAAATCAAGTTTTTCTTTTTTTCCTTTTTTATTTTCATTAAAATTGATGTGTAAACTAGATTCAAAGACGTTATTCACGTTTGTTATGTTCTAAATTTCTAAATTAGGGTTTGTTCTTGAGTTGTTTTGTGACTTGATTGTTATTTATTTCAATAAAATATTCAGGTGTCGTGATATTTAGGATTGTTAATACTTCTATAATAAATCGAGAGAGTGAGTTGAAAATAATCAGATTAGGTTAGGCATCGAGATTTGACTACTTAATATGTCAAGCAAATATCAAAAGGATAATTATACAAAGAGAGATCTTATGTGAGAACTCAATTATCTAATAGTTCACTTAAGAACTAGTTGAAAACGTTATACAGTTTTTGTTAATCGAAAGATTGCAAAATCTAGAATTTCATAATCAATTAGGTTTAAATGAATAGGTCCTGAGAGAGAGTAATGAAACCTTTCGAAAGTTTAAGATTGAAACCTAATTGGCTTAATAGTGGTTAAGGGACCAAAATAACGAAATAATGAATCCTAAGTTTCAACCTTGATTATCCTTGCATAATTATGGCAACTCAATTGTTATTTGGTTATTTGTTTAATTTTATTTGATTGCTTAATTTTTGTATTTACTTCCATTAAATTCATATTTCACTACCTTACACAAAGTTAGGTTCACTTAGTTTTAACTATTTCCTTGTAGGATCGACACCTTTGATACTACAAGTTTACAATCTATATACTTGCAGATATTGAGGGTTTTATTACATAAGGCATTTTCCTCGACATTAATGAGTGCTATAAGGTATTGATACCAAACCTTCTTTTATAGGTTAATAGTAGGATTTTTGTAGCTTAGGATGCACTTTAAATCTTACTTTACAAATAACAAGTGAAATCTAGGAACTTTATGGCACTCCTCAATGTGATCATCATACAAGAAAAAAAAAAATGATATCACACTTAGCAGTTCATTGTAGAAATAACTCATATGCCATACTTGAATCTCATCATAGTAGTAGTAGCGTATGAAATATTTTTACAAAGTTATTAACTTATGTGGAGATCATTATTAATGAATAAACCTATAAGAAATATAATAAAGGCCCAAAGATATTGAACTAGAGGAAGTTAAGTGATCTTAAAATGGATTTGAATCATTAGTGAGTGTAATAGGGATAGAAAGGAGGAAGTATAGTGGTAAAGTATCCAAGAAAAAAATAGGTGAGAAAGTGGAGAGATAGAATGTAAGAGTACTGATAGGATTGAATCATCTTATATTTTCTTATGCATTTTTATGTCTTTTAAATCCTATTGTTGTGTTTAAATACTCAATTTGTGTTCATCTTGTGTTTATATATATATTAAAGGAGTGAACACAAATATATGCTAAAAGGAAGAAGTTTGATAAAGTTTGGAGAGCCATCAATGGAGGAGAAACGATCAACGACATTCAGAGGAGAATCGGAGAAGACCCAGGGAATAACCCAACCACGATCATGACAGAAGCTTGATCGCAGGGCCACGATCGTGGGGAGTCAGCCACGATTGTGACAGAGAGTAGATAAAATGGCCACAATCATGCACTAAAGGCCATGATTGTGGCCTGTGCGTAAACAAATGCAGACAGCCTTCCGAACTTAAGTTTTTGAGGGACTTTTTGGACTTTTGAGGCAAAGAAAGATCCTAGGTTTTACCTAAATGGAAGATACTACATAAAGAAAGAGAAAAGGACCTAGAGAGAGGTTACACAATTTGCCACTTTGGAAAACTTCAAGAAGAGAGAAGAAGAAGAGGGAAGGAAGGAGCTGAGAAGTTTTTTATATTTTCTTTATGCTTAGCTAGTTTATTTCATTTCAATGCTTTATTTTCATATGTCTTAATCTATTCATTCCATTAGTTTAGAGCTTTCTTAGTGTTAATCACGTTTTTATATGTGCTAGAATATTTAGAATGAATGTTTGATGGATTTTATAGTGAAAACTCATGAATTTTGTAATGAACTTTTGTGATATATCAATGGATGTTTATTCCTACAACTTTCCAACTTTAATCTTGGTTGTTTGAGTTTATTTGTGCGTTTTTATAGATCTGAGTTTATTGGGTATTTGAATGTTTAATGTTTTATGTTATGGGTTTGGTTCATTTAATATCAATTGTGCTTGATTTGAACATGTGTGGCTAGACTACTTAGGGGTTTGGAGATATTATAAGGGTAAAGGGATGAAAATTGTGAGAATGGAGTTAAACTTGTCTTGAATTGGTACTTGTGGGTCTAGGTTGGTTTGGGATTTAGGATAAATGTCATGAATTAGGAATTGCTTGTAGGCTTGATCACCCTTTAGGCAATTTTCTAATTTGAAGGCTTGCGTTGAGCGTGTGATATGTAATAGTCCATAGTGATTCCCAGAAGTAGCAATAGGTTAGTTGAATTTGTCAGGATACTTAATCAACTAATCTATGATCCCGTTAGCTATCTCGTCTTCATCATTTCAAGGCATTTTGTTTTCTTTGTTACAACATTTGAAATAGCATTTGCATCCTAGCTCTCTGTGGTTTGACCCTAGTTCACCATTTACTGCATAGTTTATTAGTTAGGAATTTATTATTTGGTAGTTAGCAACAGACTATCAAATTTTTGATGTCGTTGTTGGGAAGTTGGTGTGTGTTAATTGTTGTTTCTTATGTTGTTTTTATTTTTGTTTTTGTTGATCTTTTTCATTCTTTCATCGGTTTGCATGTCCCACAGTTCCTTAAAACACATTCATTTGTGTAAATTTGCTAAGGAAAATAGAAGTTCATTACTTTCTCCATTTAACCCTTTCTCTTTTTCTCTTATTATAGGTCGCACCAGATTTTGTCAGAGAGAGCGAGGAATCCATACAAATCTTCCCACAAGTAGTCGTTCCTTATCCTTTGAAGAAGAAGTCAATAAGAGTTCAAACAAAACATAGGAGATTATAGAACTTCATCAGTGCACCTTAAAGAAGCTTGCAACTCCTTTTAACCATAATCTGCTTTGTATCAATTATCTGAATAATAAGCCGAAAGTTGAAATTAAACCTAGACTGATACATGCATCGCCTACTTTTATAGGTTCTTGTGACACCAGCTCACTAGGATCAGGCTACATCACCGATCCCATCAAGTTCCTAAAGGAGTTCCACATCGCATGCTCAGGTATGAAGCCAACGAGAGCCTCAGTGGAGCAATTCAAGCTAAAGGCATTTCCCTTTGCCTTAGCAGAAGCAACCAAGGAATGGACGTATGACTTGCTCATCGACTCGATCAACATATGGGAGCAAATGCAGCAGGATTTTTTTAGAAAAGTACTTCCCTGCCTTAAGAGCCGCTAACATCAAGAAAGAGATCTGTGGCATTTGACAAGACACATGGGAGTCTTTGCATGAGTATTGGGAGCATTTCAAGAAGCTCTACAATAGCTGTCCAAACCATCAAATAAGTGACCAGTTATTAATTCAATATTTATATGAAGGGTTGCTTCCTTTAGACAGGAATATGATAGATGTTGCAAGTGGTGGAGCCTTGGTAAACAGGACATTGGAGGATGTTAGGAACTTGATAGCAACAATGGCAATGAACTCCCAGTATTGGAGCAATCGCAGTAATGCTTCCTCCTCGACAAAGCAGGTGAAGGAGGTCTCCATCCCCAAGTTGGAGCAGCAAGTTACAAATCTGATTTCCTTAGTGCAACAAGCAATGATAGGAAAGAGGTCCACTAAGGTATGTGGTATTTGTACATTAGCTGACTATCCTACAGATGCATGCCCTTCCTTGCAAGATGAACAACACGTTAACATAGCTGGGGGATTCTAAGGATAATCAAGGAGGTATGACCCTTTTTCCCCCGCTTACAATCTGGAGTGAAAGGATCATCCCAACTTTAAGTATGGCAACCCACAGCAAGGGGGTTAGTTCTAATGTACGCCAACCCAATTATTAGCAGTAGCAACAGTAGCAAAGATTTCATACACCACCAAGTTTCCATCAGAATAAACCACAGTTTCAACCAAGGCCACCGCCTCCATAAACACCACAACAACAACAAGCTGGAGGTATGTCCTTAGAGGAAATTGTTAAGAGCTTAGCATCTAACACTCTTCAATTTCAGCAGGAAGCAAGGAGTGGTTTGAAGAATTTGGAAAATCAGGTCAGTCTGTTAGCTGATGTCATGGGGAAGCTATAGGCCCAAAGTTCCACAAGTTTTCCTAATCAACCTGAAAGGAACTCGAGAGAAAACGCTTGCGCCATTACCTTGAGCAGTTGCAAAGAGGTACAAGGACCAAGAAAGGGGAAGGAGAAAGAAGACGAGGAAGAAACTAAGCTAACAAGAAAGAAGGAGGATCACCATCCTCAGGTCTTTCGCAAGGTGGAAGTAAATATCCCTCTGTTGGAAGTAATTAAGCAAGTTCCATGATATGTTAAATTTTTAAAGGAGTTGTGCACCAACAAGTGGAAGCTGAGGGGAAATGAGAAGATCAGTATGGGGGGCAATGTGTCAGCAATCTTACAAAGAAAGCTACCCCTAAGTGCAAGTATACAGGTATTTTTACCATTCCTTGTAAGATCAATAACATGAGGTATGAGAGATGTATGTTAGATTTAGGAGCTTTGACAAATGTTATGCCTTTGTCTATTTTTAAAGCTTTTAATCTTGGTTCATTAAAGGATACCCATGTTATCATTCAATTAGCTGATAAATCTAACACATACCTTGAGGGGGTTATCGAGGATGTTTTGGTGTAAGTTAACGAGCTTGTTTTCCTTGCATATTTTTATGTGTTAGATATGTAGGATGAGGGCTCTTTGAGCCCTTCAACAATTTTGTTAGGAAGGCCATTCTTGAAGAAATCTCAGGAAAAATCGATGTACATAGCGGGATTTTAATTATGGAGTTCGATGGCGAGGTCATTCGTTTCAATATCTTTGATGCCATGCGTTATCCATCAGATTAAGAGTCGATCGCCAAGCTAGATATTCTTTACTCTTTGGTAGAGCAGTGGTCTCTTCTTTCTATAGATGACCCTATGGAGGTAGCCTTGACTACCCCGTTGGAGCAAAAGATGTTTGGATATTGGCAAAGAGTTCGAGTTAGGAGAGGACCTAAAGGAAGCAATTTGGGCACTTGAGATAAGTCCTTTTGGTAGGTATGTCCCTCACTTTTTAGAATTGCTCGTTAGTACTAATTGACAGCTACCTTCTATTATGCAGGCACCAGAAGTGAAGTTGAAGCCTTTACTGACTCACCTTAAGTATGCTTATCTGGGCACTAACAAAACACTTCCAATTATCATAACAAGTGATCTTAAAAAGCTGCAAAAAGAAAAGCTTGTTAGTGTGTTGCGGGAGTATAAGACGACATTGGGATGGACGGTTACGATATTTTTCTGGTATATGGAAGAGCTGAGTTGAGAGTTCAGGGTTATTCGGATGTCAGTTTCCAACCTGATTAAGACGACAGTAGATCACAGTCAGGGTGTATTTTTACCCTTTATGGTGGTGTAGTTAGTTGGAAAAGTTCCAAACAACCAACCATCGCAGATTCAATAATCGAAGTAGAGTACATTTCAACGTCAGAGATGGCAAAGGAAGCGGTTTGGATCAAGAAGTTCATCACTGAACTTGGAGTGGTTCCTAGTATTGTTGAGTCCATAGTATTGTATTGTGACAACAGTGATGCTATTTTGTAAGCAAAGGAACCCAGGTCTCATCAACGATCCAAACATGTACTCAGGAAGTTTCACTTGATCAGGGAGATAGTGGAGCAGAAAGACATAACATTGGAGCGAGTTTTAACTGAAGAGAATGTAGCAGATCCTCTTACTAAGCCATTGTCTCAAAAGAGACATGATCGTCATATGAATGGATATGGTATTAGATTCATAGGGGATTAGCATTAGTGTAAGTGGGAGATTGTTATTTTATGCCGTTGCAGCCAATCAATTGGATGCAAATGAATGTATGACATTATTTTTTAAATTAATGAAAAGGCTTTATTTATCTTTATGTATTAATTTAATTAATATTTTATGTTTTAATACTAAAGATAAAATC
>JAOTBA010035838.1:0-15528 GCA_025629845.1 Erythroxylum squamatum
CTTCCAATAAAATAATCATGCAACAATCGCCTCGGACGTTCATTGTCCGGAACAGTACACAATCAGTACAGCACACATGAGCACTCGGACATTCATTGTCCGGAACAGTACACAATTCAGTACAGAACAAATCAAAGTGAGACCGTCCCGGGTCTCTTAATTATTTTACCCATATTACTTACTGAATTTATTTACCTGTAGTACTTACAACATTGACTGTGTTACCTGTATTACTTACCTAAATCGCCCTTAGTGTTTATTGCCTCGAAGTCCCGGCAATATCTGGCTGTGGTCTTTCCTCTATAATAGGGAACACGGACACAAATTATTATTGTGCATAATTACTGTATGATAAATGAGTATGATGCATGTTCATGACAAATTTCCGGGATTAATCAAGAAAGTACTCTATAGATCCGGATGTAGTCAAATTTAATAATTCCTTTTCAAACTTATTAAATCGGAAAATGTCCAAATTCATATAAATAAAATAATTTAATATATAATATAACGGCTAGTTACTAACGGTAAAAAAAACGGCTAAATAACGGTAAAAAAAACGGCTAGTTAACGGTACAAAAATGCTCTATAAATAGATACCACTCCTCCATCATTTACTTCATCCCTACACATTCTTTCTTTCTTACCTCAAAATTTATTCTTGACGAAAACCAAATTTCAAATGTTATCCGCTATCTCATTTTTTTGTCTACTTCTTATCATTATGTATTTTTGTTTCATTCTTAGTGTAGAGCTAAATGATTCAGCTCGCACTGTTTTTCTCTTCCTAGCATTTCCTATGATCCCTATGTTGCTTATTGGCATAGCATTTGAGAATTAATGTCAAATCCTAATCTTTAAACATTATAAATCTAACAATTTCTTCCCCCTCTCTCTCTCTCTGTCTCAACCGAAACCTCTCTATACTCATACCATACAAGAACAGTCCATCACCGTATGCATCTATATACTTTCAACATAACATAGGATGCTCAACAAAAACAGTATGGATAGAGCTACAACAGGCCACCACCGTATATATATGCATATATCTATTTACAACATAAAACAGTATGTTCAACATAAAACAGCAATAGCTACTTACCAGTGTAGCTAATATGTCCAGGTTGATACTCGAAGAACAAGTAAACCGAGAACAAGAATAGTTGTTGTTCCTCTGATTTTATAACTGATTGTTATGATTGCGTGCAAGACATGTATACAAAGACGTGTTACCAGATTCCACAAGTCATCGTCCATAATTGAGTAGATATTATTGGTATTATTATTATTTTATTCATATATTATTTATTTAATCCTCAATTACACTGTTATGAATTCTTATCACAAATAAATACCCAGAATTTCCAGACAACTTCCAAAAATTTACCAAAATTCCGTCATAAAATCATGACTCTCAAATTAATTTTTCAAAAAATATGGACTTCACCAGCAATTTCTACAAATATTCGAAGTATACAAAAATTACAAAAATTATCTTAATACAGTCCGAATCAATCCGACGTTTCATTAAACCAATTTACCCGGAAAATGCCATGAATGCATGCCAAACTACTTAAGCACAATTACGTAAATCATCAATAAGCACTAACAAACGTAATTCGTACTAACTTCCTTTACTATTCTAACCCCTAATTTGGGGCGTTACATAACCATATTGTTTTCATATCGTGCTATATAAGTTTGATTATACTAGTATGAAACGAGTGAGTCTAACTTCTTCATAGGCAGAAAACCTAGCCGCCACAAAAGAGAGAAGATCCAACCATAAAACAAGAGGCGACTTAGCGAGAGACGTGCGTCTGGGAGTGACAGCGGTGTGAGGGGGAGCAAACTCACTCCGCTTCTTTCCAGATCTGAAGCGACCAGATCCAGATCTGAAGAACTTCAACTCTCTTATGCCCTAAAACCTTTGCCCTCTCTCTTCACACAAACTTGCCCCCCTTTTCCCTTCTTTTCCCCTTTCAAACCCTACCACAACCGCCATCTCTAACCCACCTCCCCCGCCTCTGAGGCTACGAACTCAATAGCAGACCTTTTGGCCTCCCTTTCTGCCATCGAGAGAGGGGAATCCTCCATATCAAAAGCTGATTTTCCTGTGCTTACCAAAGAAACAATAGCGTCTCACTCGATAGCTAATTGCAATGGTAAAATCCCTAGCCACCGCGAAATTGCAAAAAAAGATCCGGGCACATCCAAATTAGTCAGAGCATGGAGGAACAAATTAAAGACTGTCCACCATAAGGGAACACTTAAGCACTATCAAAATGTGCTCAAGGATGGAGTCTTATCTCCACCGGTCGAACTGTTAATGGCAGGAGCTAGAGCTTAGTCCACGTCTATGTTGGGCTTCTTTTAGTCCAAATGCCCTGCATTTCTGGCAGTTAATGCTTGGGCAAAATCAAGATGGTAAAATAAGGGACTTGAGAAAACAATGCTCAGGAAAGACGACTCCATTCTGTTCAAGTTTGCTTATAGCACCAACCTCATTGAGATTATGGAGCAGGGCCCGTGGCATGTCGAAAGGCCCATTTCATCCGGAAACGGAAGCTAGGACTGGAAATGGATAGATGTTAGATAGATACCTTGCCATTATGGGTATAGTTCCATAACGTAATAATAGAGTTCTGGACTATTGAGGGTCTTAGCTGCATGGATAGCTCCTTAGGTAAACCCATTTGTATAGATTCCCAAATTGCAATGAGGGAACGAATTTGCTATGCTAAAATGTGCGTTGAAGTATCAAAAAAAGCCTCCCTACTTGACTCACTTCCCATTCTTCGACTGACTGACAAGGGTGAACTAGAGAAGATTGTCATAACCATCTCCTATCCCTGGAAACGGACAAATGATAGCAAAGTCTACAAGTAAGATGTTTCAAACTGGATGGCATGATGAGTTACTGGATTATGGTGTAGTTGATGATAAGAAAGGTGTAGTAAATGAAGATAGGGGAGCTGTCTATGAATCACCCTTAGCATAGGCAAATAATAACATTAGTAGTGCTACAGAAGTTGTTAATAGTGTGGTCGAAGCTGTTGAATGTTCAATGGTTGTTGTTACTGGTGTAGTTTTTGACACAACCTTAACATACTTCTTATAGTGGATGAAAATACTAGTATTGTTGTGGTGGGCGTGCTTAATGATGTTGTGAATGTAGTTAGTGGTGTTCTAGCTGCACAAATGGCTCAGGTTGTAGAGAATGGTAATCAGTTAGTTGGTTTGAGGTCGAACAAGTTGTTACAAACATTTCCCAGGAATAACCAACTCTTGACAACTCAAGTGCAAACAATATGGAGAGTCTAGATAGTGGAGCAAACAATTTCACCTCCCAATATTTGGAGCATTGTCAGATGGATTGGGCCAATATACTGACTTCATTAGCAACTGTTAGACAAATTGAGAATCAGGGGACAGAGGTTATCTCTCAAGAATAAACAGAGGATTGTGATACTTCATTAGCGGTAACCCATTTTCTTGACATCCCTCGAAATTTTTGCGTGCAATCCAAATTGGAAAAAAAAAAAAGAAATCTACAAGGAAGAGAAAGCCAAATCTCAAATACCAAGGAGCTTCCCCAAATAGTGGAACATTAGGGGGTTAAAGGACCCTCGTAAACTAGAAATGATGAATAAGCTTTTTCACGAGGAGGAAACATCACTAGTGTCTATTGTTGTTTCTTGTTATTGTCAATCTTGAAGACAGTTATACTACCTTAGATAATTTTTGTTTTTGATCATATTGCATTATGATAGTAGACTTAAAGCCATGACCTCCTTGTAACTAGATTTGGTTTTTACTATAATTAAAACTCTTTTTCATTTTTTTTAAAAAAAGGTTTGACTATAATTATAGTTTCTATATACTATGAATATTTCAATAAATTTTAAGAGAATCAATGTTTTACATTTTTTATAATTATTTAGCATTCAAATTAATTTTCGTTTAATCAAATTATTTTACTAAAACTCCCTAAACTACAAGGAACTTCTATTTCTTTTATCCTATTTAAAATTTGTCTTAGAAAATAAAAATTACCATAAAAACCAAACGAGATCATCATTTTTACTTATAATGCATATGTAGAATATCTGAATCCAAAGGAAGACGAGATATATTTTGCTCTAAAGATAAAAAAATAGTCATAAGAACAGAATGGTAGTGAGTTTGAATGGCATCCTCAAAACTCAACCTTCAAGAAGCATCAAAACCAGAATGCAGGAAAAGATATCACTATACAAAATTTAAAAGTATCCTCGGAAAGTTAATTTATCGCTATATTGTTTTCAATCCTCAAGGTAATACCAAAAACTTCCCACGAGGAGTTGATCGGCTCCTTCTGAATTCAGGCATGGACGTGTTTCCACCTTCCTTTGCTTCACGAGTGATACCATTTGCAAGTTTGTTTTCATGCATCCCTGAAAACAAGGGATTTGTACCTTGTACAGCTCCTCTGATAATAATTTTTCATAAGAAACTGCCAAGCTGAAATGAACAACAAAATATTTGTTATAAGAAAGAGGAATTATAGGAGTACCTTGTTTCAAAGTTTTGAGAGTTGAGGTTTTGGAAGTTTCTTGACAGATTGTTTTGCAGTTTCTTTACCCTTAAAGCACCAAGCATTGGAGATTCAGGAAGCACTTGCTCATTTTCTGGCTCAGAGAAATCACTTTTTCGTGACTCCTCCATCTTTTCTCTGGCATCCATATCAGCAAGCATTGTCATCCCAGCATCAAATTTATGGAATCTTGTAGGTAGCTGTTGATGCTTTGGCTTGTTCTTACATTCATTCTTGTTTTTCCTTATCCCACCTTGTCTAATATTCAGAGCTTCCCTAAATTGCTCCTCTTCATGCTCTGGGTAAACTTTCCTGAAGCAAACATTTTGGAAGTTATAGATGTTATCCTGCTTTAATGAGCTTGTGTATGGTAGTTTTGAATTGATCTCTGTTGATGAGGGAGCTGGCATTGTGGGAATGGATTTATTGACAGGCACTCTAGCTGGAAATGGAACTCTTGCAACAGGTTGGTTCTCAACTGTCTCAACCTTCACCCTGCTTTTAATGATCGAACCTCTGTCGGTGGAGATTGATCTCCTAACCGGAGGGGAAGGCGACCTTGGTTTTATGGAGCTAGTCACCTTTTGTTCGCCTGAGGAAGAAGGAAACCTTGACCTCCTTTGCTTACCCGACGAGCAACTTCTTGCCTGAAAGTAATCATCAACCCCAATATATTCTTAAGCATGAAAACTAGAATGAAATGTCTTAAGAGTTTTTGTTTACCTCTGAGATTTTGGTGTCATCATTTGGTCGTTGACATGTTTCAGGTTTTACATTTGGCATATAGAACGGGGAAACTGCTCTTGTCCTTTGTGATTCTGCAACGCTTCTAGTACTCCCACGTTTCATTTGTTCTAGCTCAGATTCCTTTCTCTCCAGTTGTTGTTTAAGATTTGATATCTAAAGATTTCAGAATCAAACTAGTGAGCTACCATTGTGACAATTACTCAAACTTAAAGCTAATAGAAGTAAACCTCATCTTTGAGTTCTCTGATTTCTCCAGTTTCTTTGTTTGAACGAGCTGCTCCAAGTTCGATGGATGCGACCCGCTCTGCAAACTTCAGTGTGCTGATTGTCTCTCCAATGGCATTGAGTTCAGGGTTAATATGAACAAACATCAATGTTTTAGCATGCCCACCTTACACAGAAGGTAAGTACTAAGAGAGTAAGAAAAAAAACAGAGAAGTAAACACTTCAGAATTTTACTAATGTTGAGATGCGCACCTAAAGAATCCTGCAGGACTTGTGTAAGCTTGCTATTTCTATAAGGAACATGAGGACTCTTCTGAGCTAGAGCAGAGATGACATCTCCAAGTGCAGAAAGGGAGCGGTTTATATGTTGAGCTTCTTTCAGTCTATCACCCACTGCTTCAGATTTATCTACCCTTTCACTTCCTGCTAAATCCACCAGATGAAGGCAGCCTCGTAGAGTTGACCCAGAGACTAGCTCTTGTCCATGCACGTGAACCGTCAAAACACTGCAGGTTATTTCACAGCCATTTTTACATAGATTACCCAGAATCTTAACTCCAATTTGGATCACTGAAACAAGTTGTACCTGTGAGAACGGCTACTGCGTTCATTCAGAGCAGTTGCACCAACTGCACGATTCCGTTGACCAGTTTTCATCAAGTCAATAACATCCCGAGTGCTAGATACTTGTACCAAACTTGCATTAGGTACATTTATCCCATTTAATTGTGAATTGTTGCGTATATCTAATGTGTATATTGTTAAGAAACCTGTAACTCTTCACATAAATGTTAGCAACAATCCCAGAAGTTTTATAAGCATTAGGAAGGATATCTTCTATTGGAGCCATCACTAACTAATAGGTCTCTAACTTGTTCATTGTATATTTCGATCATCTGAACTCCAACTTCATACTTTATGACATCCACCCTTGAGCTTGAAATCTGAAACAAGTCACTCAGAGCTCTGTAGTTCACACCCCATGTTTCCTCAGTAGTCAAATCAGGACCACTCTGTTAGGACAAAAGAGAGAGAATCGAAACTGTCATCCTATTTTGAGGAAGTAGAATTTGTAATCACAGGTTATGAAACAATTTAGAAGCCTTCAAACATATTGTTATACGAGAGCATATCAAGAGACTACTCATTAAATCTTGGTATGTATCACACCATTGTATATGTCTTCCCCGACCCAGTTTGTCCATATGCAAAAATGCAAACATTGTAACCATCAAGGACAGATCTGATCAATGGCTGAGTGTCAGCATATATTTGCTCTGCAGATAAAGATGAAACCATTCATGCTTGGAATGTAGAAAAAAGATGGTGGATTGAACTGGTTATAAAAAAAAAAAGAAGCAAACCTTGTGAAACATTTGTTCCAAAAGCTTTGTTGAAGGAAAAAATCCTCCTCGCATCTTTTCCATGTTTAAGTGGGTTGACAATCATGATGTTGCCATTTTCTCCAATGTAATCCACAGTAGATTGCGCATGTGACTGACCTGGTAAGAAGGGCCTGACTCTACAGTAGACCCTAATTGTTCCTGTTCAAAAATATGTCACCATCTTGTACATTGACAATCATTTGGAACATAATGCACAATGTCAACGGGCTACCTTTTAGATCTTGGACTTGATTGTAAAGTTGGCGATTTTCTTCCAAAACTTGGTGGTAAGAAGAGGATGCTACTTCAAGCCCCTTGATGTAATGCACTGAAGCAGAAGTAGTCACATGTTGTTTCTCAGATCAAAATGAATTCTTTGAAAGAGATGAATATATTCGTGTATAAATGCCAAGATAAACAGATGTTAATATTCTTACCAAGGCTCTTGACTTCGTCATCCCAATCTGCTTGAATTTGTTGGACTTCATGTCTCATCATTTTGTAAAACACTCTTAGCTCCTGAAGGAACAGGCAACAACATTAAACCAAACATTGATCAATACATTGATAAACTGGATGGACAGTAACTTTAAGGACAGTGGACTAGCTGGAGTTACTTTGTGCTCTAAAACCTCCAAACTAATCACTAATCCAGTTTTGAGGGTTTTAGAACCACAAAGTTGCTTGGGGTAGGGGTGATTGCAGTTCCTTGGAATAATATTCAAACCTTGAGCTCTTTTTGATGAAGATCAATCCCTTGTACATAACCAGGAGGGTGGCAGAAAGTTTGTTGAGTCACTTCTTGTTTTCCACCACAAACACAGAACTTGGAGAAATCACTTGACACCAAACTAGTTCTTTTCTTGAGATACTGTTGAATGGCCTCTATAAATTCGGTCCTTGACAAGCAACCTATTTCACCCTTTAAAATTTTCTTCAGGAACAGTCCAAGCTGTACAAAAATCAATAGCTTGTGAAGTTACTTGATGGAGGAAAGGATAATCTGTAAAACTCATCAGAAACATTAAGCTATCAGAAGACATTTCACTGGAAGGAAAAGATTCAAGTTACCTGTGTGCCTTGAGAAACAAGCAATGCAGAGAAATCCTTAACTACCTTGCTGAGTAATGTGTCAATCACCTGCAATTTTTATAAGAAAAATAATGTAATCACTTCATAATTCAATCCTAGGACCAGATTCTGCATTCAATGTTGTATTCTTGTTAGAGTAATTTTTTTGTTTTAGCCACTGAATCCTTTATATGTTGAACTTACTAGTTTACCCTACAATCTAGTGAAAAACATCTTCAAAATGAGTCTTACCTACCATTGCATTCAAAGGCATATCTTCCATTCCATTACTCTCCCTAAGATAAGCCTGTAGAAGTCCAAGGCCAAAATGATCAAAAAGAAAAGCCAGAGCATTTGCAGTTTTGCTTTCTTCAACTGAAACCTCATTCGAGAGATGAAGAAATTCTAATAGCTGTTCGTATTGGGACGATTCTGATTCATCAACTGACTCATCAGCACTTTCACTGCCAACCAAGGAAGACGGACATCCCTTTGGGAATGATACGATCTTCACTAGTCCTCCATATCTCCAAATCCCAACTCCACCAGCCTGCTTCCACTCATAATATCCTTTTAAGCATAAAATGCAGTCCACAACCTTGCTTGATGAGCCTCCCTGTTCATATCAATTAAAACAACCTCAAATCTTTTTTAGACATAACTGATTGAAGAATATGGAACTGCAGCTTTTTTCCCACAAAGATGCTTAAAATTTGCCATAAATATGTAAAGTTGTTTGTTTTCAGGGAGGAAATTTACTATTCCTGAAAAGCTTTTACTACAGATTATTCTAGGAACAGATACAGCTTCAACAATAAGTCCAAGAAAAATGAAGCAGTTTTCTATTTTAGTTTCTAAGCTGTCAAGAACTTCGTTGCAGCAGGTTCACTGAGAGTTTGAAAATTGGTAAAGATATTCATAGGATTATGTTTTTTCTTATGATTACTAGAAATATAAATTTCTGGACCATACCCATTATGGTGGCAGTTTTCTTTTATATGTAATAAGTTTCATTTCAACTAATATCTGAATCTGGAGCTGTTCAAGGTCAGGGCATTATTAGTCAATGCAAGTGCACAGAGAGCATAACAACATTCTTTTAGGAGGAAATGAACCTTCTCCAAATCAGATGCTTCGAAAGTCAAAAGCTTCATCTCTCTTACAGCCTCCAAAAAGTTTCTCATGTTTTCAAAATACTGAATTGCAGACTGTGCTGCTGCTTCTGTGGACTGCACCGCGATTATTGGAATTTCCACCACCTTTTCCATTTCAAGCAGAAATCAACATTAGATTAGAATTATAAAGCACAACCAATGTCCAGAATATGTAGAAGTAATCAATGAAGAAATGTGGTTCATAAAGCTTCTTCAGTAATAGGTCAAAAGATGCAAAATTCATACGATGGCATTCACGCAAAACATCTTGCTGCAAACGTGTAGTAATATTGATGAATGAAAGAATTTGGAGTAAGAACCTTGTGGACAGCACCAGGATTGACTTTGTTGAGGACGTTGCAGAGAATGAGACCATTTCTTAGAGCAAGGCAAAATTCTTCCTCTGACGGTTCTTTGGGCAGGGATGATGATGCAGTTTGGTCCATCTGTCTGAGCCATTCTGCTGCTTGGTACCTCCTTGAAGCTGGTGCAGTAAAAGGATGAAATATTGCAGTTGAAAATTCAAGATCAATTGTGAATTTACCGTGTTAGATAATTAGTGTCAAACCAATTAGAGGAGGCTACTTTTCTACAAATTTTGAAGATTGACTGAATCAGATCAATTGTGCTATGGTATGAAGAGTTAAAACCGCTCCAGGATGGTGATGAAAAATCCATATCAAAAGCTTTGCTTTTCTGCGATCGAAGTTTCCATTTACATGCAACGACAGCCAAGAATATGCACTGCATAGTGTCACTAACTTAAAGTAAGGCATTAACAGGCATTTCCAAACTCAGCTTCACAATACATAAACTACTCGATATCATGGCTACTTTTCTAAGAAAACTCTCTTTAAATCTACACTTGCTTCAGATCATCTATACATTACGTTTTAGTACCAAAAGAAGGCTTCAAATTGTAGCAACAAGGGCCCGAACCATCATTAGCTTAGCTATTTCATTCTTAATAACTAGAAAGCAGTGAATTTGGGGGCAGGTTTGGCAACAAAGAATGATAAAAGTAGGCTAAGATGGACCCACTACAGTATATTTTCTCCTTTTCCTTTGGAGTGCAGGATGCCAATTTTACTTTCTTAAGTCCATGGAATCATCCGCATTCTCCGGAATACAAATGATGCTCTTTACCATATTTTATCAGCTTTTCTTAGTAGAATCATGTACCCAACATTGCGTCGAATGATTATTGAAACCAGAATTTAAGAAAAAAGTGAGACAAACACAAAGAAGTGCCTTTTGGGAAGAGGACAACTAAGAGACACTATGCAAATTGGTTTAGTAAATTATTAAACTTTTGTTGTTCATCTTGTGTTCTTGTGTGCGACTGAAGCAAGAAGCATTAGCAATTGAACTTGTAAGATTTGAAAGGTGTGGTGATGATCTCCTAACCTGCTTCTTCAGCTTTCCTTTGAGCTAATTCAAGGTCGTTGATGATATCCTCAGTGAATGAATTCTCATTGTTAGAAGCCAGAGACTTAAATCCCCTAAAATTCTTACAAGGAGAGGTGAAAGTTGGTCCATGGTTGGTTTCTTGTGGCATATTTATCACTCTCTTACACTGCAACTGCAAGAATGCCAATTCTGTATTACCTGCAAGGACATACATGAAAATTGCAGACGAGGCTCTGGAGTCAGGACAAGTGAAGTTGGCGGATGAAATTTGAATCCAAAACTAAGTTGGTAAGAAAAGTGAGGCTCTTTCATCTGATAATGAAATAAAAATAATTGGTTGGTATACACTCTGGATTGGAAACAGAGACAAACACATTATAAAAATATGAAGAAAGAAAAAAAGAAGAAATCTTTGTCAACTTTTGCTAGCCAACTTCTTCAACCAGCAAAAGAAAACAGAGGACTCCAGAGCCAAAGATGGTAATATTGATGCAAAGAATAACAAAGACAAAGTTGGTTTCTGCAAAGGACAAATGCATTTCTACTTACAAGCTACGAAACTCTCTACCTGTACTGGGTCTTCAGTTTCAGGATGAAGGCAGAGAATATGAACAAGAAAGTCCTTCAAGTTGAGCTTAATGCATGTTGAAGTGAAGATCCAATCTCCACCCAGAACTTTGGAGCTGAAGAAAAATCAGATTTCTCGTGTGTGGTGAAGGAAGAATTCAAAACATAAGGATCATCACTAAATGTTTATGTACTCACGAAAAGAAAGAAAGTAATAGCACTCTGTCGTCTGTCCGCCTCAGAACTCTATGGATCCTAGACCAAGACGTTGATGATGTCAAAAGGGTGAAGTTAATTCATGCGCGGTGTTAGAAATCACTAAAAGATATTTCATTTTAACACATCATTAATAATTATTAAAAAATTAGACAATCAAAGTTTAAAATTTAAAAAATTTAACTGTTTATAAAAAAAAATCAAATAAAATTAAATAATTTAAAATATAATCAAAAGAAATTATTATTATTTATTGAAGAATTTAAAATTTAATTGAAATAGATTGTTAAATAAAATTAATTGATTTATTTTAATTTATAAAAACTGATTAATTTATATAAATTGATCGATTAATTAAAAATTGATTGAACTTTTGACAATAAAAATTATTAAAATAAATTAAATTAAAAAAATTAAAAATCAAACCGAAAATTTAAAAAGTTCAAATTATACTGATTTAACTGGTCAAATTTTTTAATTATAAATAATTAACAGACAATATATTATAAACCTAAATATTTTATCACAGTTTCAAGGAGGGTCAAGACAACATCATCATTTGCTGTCATCTAAGCATGTAACGAATTGCTAATACTGCTCGACCTTTCTTTGGACTCAAGCTTCTTTGCCTGAAGAAGTAACTTAATTAAAACATCAAAATCTCTTTCTTACTTTAATTATAGGGTTAATTATTAAAAAAAATTTAAAATTCGCAAAATTTTATAATTAAAGTCAAAACTTTAAAATGCGATAACAAAATACTCGAAATTTTAATTTTTTACAAAAAAATAACTAGACATTAATCTATTTATTAATGGGGTTGAGGAGACAATAACTATTTTTATAAAAAAATTGAATTCTTGATTTTTTTGTTATTATTTTTCAAAGCTCGAGCATTAATTATAAAATTGTGTTAATCTTTTTTTTGTTTAACTATGAGGTGTCTTAGGAGGGTCTCAACTTTAGGAAGGTGTCTTTAAGCCTTCCACATTCAGATTAATCCTCGCTCACACCGGGTCAGTTCGTAAAAGGTAAAGTGTTGGCCAAATAAATTTTTCCATTTCTATGACTCGAACTCGAGACTTCTGGTTAAGGGATGAGAGTATTGAACCACCCACACTCCATTCTTTAAAAGTGCATTTTGAACTCTAACATTTACAACAAAATCAAAATTAAACCTTATCATTTCGAGACATTCAAGTTGAATTATAACATTTACAAAATATTCAAAACAGACCGGCTTAAGACGGAAAGCCTAAGGAAGTTACCTTCCCTCAATTAAATGCTATATCATATATGACCTGTTTTTTTTTTGCCTAAGGAAGTTACCTTCCCTCAATTAAATGCTATATCATATATGACCTGTTTTTTTTTTTAAAAAAAATCATATGAATAAGAGTCGTTTGTGTTATGGCCAAAAGCAGATGTTTTGTTTGAAAAGAAGAGGAGGGAAAAAGAGAGAGAGAGAGAGAGACCTTAAAAAAGGGGAGCTGTGGGGCGTTGGATTCCAAGTGCTTGAAATCAAATGATTGCTGAGAATTGCTTTATGTAGGCCATTTGGAGGACCATTTCAATAGAAGTTTCTCTTCTTCAATCACTCCTTTTGTTTTC
This sequence comes from Erythroxylum squamatum, assembly GCA_025629845.1. Lineage (NCBI taxonomy): Eukaryota > Viridiplantae > Streptophyta > Magnoliopsida > Malpighiales > Erythroxylaceae > Erythroxylum > Erythroxylum squamatum. The sequence goes on from JAOTBA010035838.1 coordinate 12,966, forward strand.
CATTCTCTTCTCTTTTTCTTTATTGGGATTAATGTGTTCTAAGCCAAGACTTGTGTTCTAATCTAATGGTATGTGGTCAAAATTGGTACAGTTAAAAAGGCAGACACCGCCATTTTCTTTTACATTGTCAAAAGATGATAAAGGTTAGCCTCGCCCCACTGTATCCTTAGGGTTGTCTTTATTTTTAATCATATTACTAAATAATACAATTGAACAGTATTTTAAAAATTAGACCGAAAATTAAACCGATAAGATAAGAGGTTTAAAAAATTAAAAATTCAATCAGTATTAAACCATTATGAAATTAATATATAATAAAAAATGAATAAAATTAAAAAAATAAAATACGATCAAAGAACGAGGCTATTTTTACCTATCGAAAAGATGAAGTTATCTTTATTCATCGAAGAAATTAGAGTTTAATTAAAGAAGAAGTTTGTTAAATTAACACCATTTAATTTATTCTAATTTATAAAAATTAGTTAGTTTATGAAAATTAACTAATTAACTAATAAATCGATATATTTTTAATGACAAAAATATTAATATAAACCGGACCGATAAATTTGAACATTTTAAAATTTTTACAATTAAATCCAGGTTAAAAAACTTTTCCATAATCAAATTGTTATGTATCATTTTGAACTTTAAGCTAATAGTGAAAGACAAGTAATTATATGTTAAAGTCATAATTAGTAGGCATGCAAACCAAAACGCGTAATCCTTAAATCTTTTTTATTTTTTTACCCATTTTTGTTGTGGAATAAAGATTATATTATAAGGATTTTTAGGAAATATGATTATTCATTCCAGGGAATATCAAATCATATATATACTATTGTTCTTACGCATGCTAGCTTTTTAGTATTTGGGTGGCTTTAATTAATTATAACGAGCATGCCAAATTTTAATTCATGACACATTAGTTTTTTATCTTTTTAATGCTAGGCTCCGTCATGAATATGGGCAAATAGGATATCTGCTCAAGGTTTATTTTTACGGCTCATTCTTAACTTTTATAAAGAACAAAAAGAGGCAAAGTAGGACTAATTCCTTATTCTCGTAAAGAACAAAATGAGCAAATGAAATTTTCTATACTCGTGACCCAATTCTAACCCTATTCTATTGATTTTTAACCAAACATTTATGTAGCACTCACATAAATATGTGGATAAAAATCAATAGAATTGAGTTCCGGAACAAAAGATTTGTTTTCCAAAATAAGAGTCCAAAGCTTACAAAAATGTTATGAATGGACCTATTGGTGGTCAATACACTTTTCCTTTTTATATAGTAAGAGTTTGTCACGCAGGTTATGAAATTTGTTTAAAATATTAATTTTTTAAATTTTTAAAAAATATATTTCTTTTAGACTTATGAAATAAATATAATAAGAACATTAACGTCGACTAATCAATTATATCACGATTCAATTTAGTTTTTAAACTCAAATCAAAATAATTAAAATAAATTTGTTTAAGTCAAATTTAAAAACTGATTATATTATCGTATTGATGATATTGATTAGTCACGTTTAATGTTAATGTTACGTGTATTTTGTTATTGTTTTCCAATCGAGAGGTATTTCTAAAAAGATGGAAGGAGATCACGAGATTTTTTCAAAATTTCTTAAACAAGTGTTATGCGTCTCCTTCCTCATTTCACTTATCCAATAACTGTCCTAATGGACAATTTTGTCATTTCTCATAAAGTTAGACAACTATTAATTGCATTTTGCAGTTTTTAATAACTTATCGGTTAAGTTATGTAATTTGATTCAGATAAAGATAATAAAATGACCCAATAAATAATTTAAATCAATGGGTAAAATTTCGTGTGAAAAATGAATCCTGATTAGTGTGGACCGAACCCATATCGACCTTGTGATGGAAAAACTTGATATGGAAACTATATATAAAAGTTAAAGTCTCCTACAGTTGTTTGTATAATCAATCGTAAGCATAAGGATTCTCTGACCCGTTAAAAGAGCTTACGCTTTAAGAAAACTGTAAAAATACCTTACCCGTGTTCTGGAGAGGAGTTCCCGTGAAAGCGTCGGTAAATTTGCGCTCATTTCGATTTTGAAAAGTTCGTTTGAAATTACAAAATCAAAATCAAATATTTCTGGATTTCTTCGTTTCTTATCCTTTAACGTTTGATCTAGAATATGTAACTAAGGTATCATTACGTATTACACGTTGTGCTCTCTAGTCTCCTTTTCTGTTCTCTCGTTTATCGTCCTCTGCCACCAACACTGGCAAGTCTCCAGCTCTATCGTGCGTCTCCACTCTTCTCCTCTACCATTCCTGTGTCGTCTGTCCTCAAAGAGTGCTTATAGATTTGTTAAGTTAATCCTATTGCTACAAGGGCTTAAAAGAGTGCAGCATCTGTTTGAGAGATAGTGACAGTTCAGCATGGTCCATACTGTTGGGAAATCGGGTTTGGATCCAATCCGACAGCAGTGGAATAATCACGAAACTCTTCCTTGATTTTTGATTTCCCGAAAACTAAGATCTATTTAATTCTATAAAATGATTAACACGAATCAAAATAAAGCGGAAAT
>JAOTBA010035957.1:0-15503 GCA_025629845.1 Erythroxylum squamatum
AAGATTAAAGTAACGGCCCACTTTATTCTTGAAAACATACTTGATTCCAGATTCATTTAATAGTGCCATTATCGATATTCAACTACTATCATGATATGAAACTCATCATTCCCTTGAAGTAAATTCCTTTATTTACATGGAGATAAATCGCAACACAACAGTCTAAACCATAATCAAGCGACCAACTTGATTATTCAACTGTGAATCCATTAATTTAGATTTTTATAATATACATGTTTCCTATACATCTCTATGTATATGTATATTACTTACAAAAGAATCTTGGTACCTTATGACTAAATAATAATGCTTATAAAAACCAAAGTCTTTTGTTTTATTAAGTTACATGTAAATACACTTGCTTTCCAAGGCACTATATTTACATAACTCCAACAAAGTCTAGGTTGTTAATTGATGTGATAATTTAAGGAATGGATTGTCTTGAAATCAATGTACTCAAATTTGGAATTTATGAGTTGTTAAAGGAATGAAGGTGTTCTTAGGAATGCAAATGTGATCCATAGGATATGAGAAATGTGATTTAGGTGTGAATGAATGAGAATTGGGGAATTGTGTGAATATGTTAGGCTAGAAAAGGATTGGTAAACGAATTGATGAATCTAGAATAATAAAGTTTATTTAAGGCATAAATCTAATTGCGAATAAGTTATGTACAAGATAAGATGTATAATGATCAAGACTAGTAAATAAGGAAACATACCCAGGAAAGTCAATGCATTGATCATGACATATAAACATGTGAATGATTGAGTAATCATATGATTGATCAACTTAGTAATGTGTGAACTACATGTGTGTATTGCATGATTAAAGAAGCATAAGTAGATCGTAAGCATCCAGACATTGCTAGATCTTCAAGGTAATAGCTTATCTAGAGCGTACTATGAGTTAACCTAGATGTTTCTCACTGCGATTGATTTTTTTTATTTAAATTTCAGTTACTGGATCATTACTTACATAATTGTGATATTTTCGTACATTGTTGGTCCGAGGAGTTTGATATTCGAGAATGTATTAGAAGTGCTGACTGATTGTATGTGAATGGGAAATGTGTTCTCAACTGAATGTTGAATGTCAAACTCAGATCCGAAGAATATGATAAATGACTGAGCACATTGAATAAAAGGTATTAGCAGCATAGTGTGGGAATTGATGCATTCCATCACATTAATATGCGTGATTAGATAAAGGAGTTGTGACAGGAGTGACCAACGTGAAAAGAGCTTTAAGATCAGGAATGTGCCCAAAGAGCCACAAGCTCAGTTATTAATGAGCCGATATTCACATGGATATGGGATAGTATATGAAATGGGCCTGGTATCCACAATAGATTCAGGATAGTAAATAGGCTCTTGGTAACAACAAAGTAAAAATGAAAGTGGAGTCATATGTGCATTTGAGTATATAACTTTACATGTATCATGCGAAAGAATTCAATGAATTACTAAATTATTTTAATATGCGATATGCAATATCCAATATTTATGTACATATTGTACTTATTGAAATGTGATGAAACGTGATATGGAATATACAATGGAATGATATGATGTACTCATTGAATTTGGTTATTTACTTATGATAATTGTGTTCTAACTTAAGTGATCACATCGATGATGGTTCACTCACTGAGTTCGCAAACTCATCAAAATTGCAACGTTGATTTTCATGTACAAGGGAGACCTAGCTTTTAAGGCAAACTAGTAGAAGTCTAGTACTGTCAATTTGGGAAATAAGAATGGATCAAAGGTCTGGTCAGCTGACACTGAAGAGTCTAACTAGGATGTTTTAGTTTAACATCCCTTCTCATGTTAGATATTTTGTATATAGAGCATTCAACTTTAACATGTTTTTGAAATGTAAATATATGGATTATGAAATGTAATTTTTATACATGAGTTATAAATTGTAATGACACAATGAATATTATGTTTCTGAATGAAATGAGAATGCTTGATCTTTTGAAGATCTTGTGATATGTGTGATGTCATAAATAAGTTAACGTGATTGCTCTAACGTGCCACTCTTGTAGGGTATGTGCTCGAATATACTCTAGTATGCTAGGTATATGCTCTATGAGAGTGGTATGTTACATCACTAATCTCCAAAGCCCTCTACAAAATCCTCTACTAAGAGTATTTATAATCTAGGATTACATAAAAGAGTTGTAAGGTTTTTAAACTTGTAATGTTGTATGTCCTGGAGTGTTTATTCTAAAAGCCAAGGTATGTTACACTTTTAAGCTAATGATGATTTTGACTTAGAACTTTTTGTGTCTATTATAATAAGTCTGGTGTTAATTTCACTTTACGTCCAGCATCAATTTTGTTTTAGGTATTCTATAAAGTTTTATCCCTTCAAGTTAGCTTTCAATTGACTCTAGAATCACCTTAACTTATCAAATATAGAGAAATTTATGCTTACATCCATGATATCTCCATAAAATTGTCACCAACAAGATAACGAATCAAAAATAGGGAATATTATATAATTCCATATAAAACATTCCATAAAATTTTTGAATTACATATAACTTAGCCTATAAAAATATAAAAAAAAACACAGACCTATCACTAGTCATGCCTATGTCACAAATTGTGTCTTTGATAAGTTGCAAATAGTAGGACCATTGTTTAGGGGCACACTCGTATCCCTAATTATGTATTTTGAATTTTTCGAAAAAAAAAGGATTCATGACTTGAAGACATTACCATGCCCCAAGCCATACTTTTAGGAGTTGAACACAGTAAGATTCAAAACCTAAGGATACGCTCATGCCTCTAATTATAGATTTAGAAAAAAAAATATATAGCTTTTTAAGATCTAGAAAAAAAGTTAGGTTTAAAAATTGTTTCTCAAAATTTTTAAACGCAAAACTCACAATTTTTAAAACCTAAAACACCCCATAATATATGCCATGACCTTTATAAATACTATGTTATTAAAATTTTAAAAGACCCAAGACCCTCATTCTTAGCATTCTCTCCACTTTTCTCTCAAGTTCTCTTAAACTCTACCAATCGTGTCCCAAAATAATTGCCACAAGATTTTCGATATGAACCCTTTAGTTTCACCAATTTTTAATTGTTCTTTCTCATCTAAATGTATATCTTTAGGGAAATTGGCTTTTAAAACTTTAACCTTTAGGAATATGGAAATTTCGACCAATCCTTTACCAAGTTTTGATTTTCACACTTTCCCTTCTATATAATCATGAGTTCCTAACCATTTAGGAGTAAGAGGAAGAAGGAAAGTTTACGGTGGTCTAAAGAGTAAAACAATTAAACAAACTACGAGTTCATCAAAAACTGAACATCCTATGTTTACATTCCACAGTAAGGATCATCTTGAGCAATATGACTACTTAAAACTTAGACCCATTTAGGAATGTGGAAGTATAGCTTATAATGGGCTAGAAAGTGTGGGTTTGGTAGATGAAGTGAGGAGATATGAAGATAACCAATGGTAGAAATCAAAGTTTGAGGTAATTTATCATGCTTACAGAGAAATAACTATAGAAATATTAAATACATTGGAAATAATTAGGCACGCTAAGAAAGACAAGAAGGATCCAATAGAATTCAGGTTATTAGAAGATATAAGATCTCTAACTTTCAATGACTATGCTATAAGATACAAGTTTTATATATACAAATTGGTTCAAACAAAGAATTTTAAAAAACTCCATGACTAATTTCCCTCATGATAAGCATAAGTGGAAACTTCTAAATTTTGGAAAATTATATTAATAAATAGGCTTAACTATGATCTATTGATAACTCAGAACACTTAAATTACCTCGTCTAACCTTGGATACCTATATAGGGTAATAGCTTATTCACTTTTAAAGAGAAAGGAGAGTACTAGTGTTGGACCCTGAATTTTTTTTTAAAGTCAAGCATGATTTGAATTAATTTTGAGGTCTAGATAGACTTAAATTTTTGGAATTATAATTACATCAAGTTAGTAGAATTTATTGAATGGATAAGTGGAATTAAAGTGTTAATGTAATAAGGATGTGCAAGGACATTTTTGGGAGATCACTAAGCATAAAAGAACACCAGCTTATAAGGAAGGGTAAAATGAACTTTTGGGCTCATTAAGGGTAGAAATGGCAGAAGAATATGTTGTCTTGCTTGTTAAGAAGAGTGAAAAACGAAATTAAGAGAGAAGAAGAGAGGTTTCGGTGAAAGAAGAAAAGAAGAGAAATCAAGTTTGTTAAGGTAGGTAGATTAACCATTTTCTTTTCTTGCTTTATTAAGGAAATGGATTGTGTTGAGGATGAAGGAGTTAGAGAGAGAAAGGGGTTTGTATAGAGAATGAAAGGTTTGTGTTGGAAGAAGATGAGTTAGGAGAACCCAAGTGATTTTAGGGTTTCTAAACTCGATCCTAGGTTTTCTAACCTAGATGCACTATGGGTAGGTTATATTTGGGCTTAATTTGTGTTTATTGTAATTTTTGTGATTTTTAAATGTTTGTGAATTTTATTGGAATGTTGTTTGAATGGAACCTTGGTTGTTTTAGGAAACCAAGGGAATCCTACGCAAGAGCAAGGGGAAAGGCAAGCTTGACTTGGATTTTCGCAAGCTAATTAGGTAAGTAATGTATTTATAGTTATTGTGTGATTGGGCAAATTCTTGCCTATGTGTGTGTATGTTAATTCTTGAAATTGAATTGTTATGACTTATTAGAAATGCATGATGCATTGTGATTATGTTATACCTTGAAAGAGCTTATAACATTTTGAATTAAATGAAAAGAAGAAAAAGCATGAAAGTATAAGCATGTGATAAAATAAATATGTGTTTTTGTTTGGGCAAGAGAGGAACCCGTTTCATTAGTCACGTGCACATTGACTCATAGCCTTCTCCCGGCTGCCTTTTTGAGGCCATGAGATCCTGAGAATTCGGACTCATTTTGTTCACGAAGTAAATTTCTGTTTCTCTGTTCTGTTCCACGAAACTCTCAAGCCATTTGTTTGTGCATTGCATCTTTAAATTGTCAAGTATGAAGCATTTTGAATGTTATGTGTTATGAGTTTTGAGCTAAATTGATGAATGCTTAAATTGCTGGATACATATTACATATCTATATATACGTATACATATGCTTGACTTTGGTCAATTGCCATTGGCTATGAATATATTAGTCACTGAGCTATGTTGCTCACCCCACTATTCCCTCTTCAGGTGCAGAACAAGAAGGTTAGCAATCCTTACAAGGCATCGAAAACTACAAGATATTAGAAACTTTGTAACAAAGTTAGTGATTTTTGGATAGCTTTATAAGCATATCAAACATTGAGCACCCCTTTGTATTTGTAGTAAACTACTGATGAGCATGTTGATATGTAATTAAAGCTAGGCTCAAATTGTGTTTGGATTTGCTAATGAAATATGATTGCTTTTTCTTGTGATTTTCCAAGTCTTACATCATATATTTTAAGTCGACCATAGGGATAAAATTTGTGTTCTGACTTCAGGGAAAAATCTGGATTAATCTAGGCTGAATTAGACAAAATTGTCTTCTAGAAGGCTGTAGATTTTCTTTCTAGCTTTTCAACAGTATATAGTATGAGATTTTTAGACATCGGAGTAGAAAGTTGTGATCTAAATAAGTGGAGATGCTCTGCAGAGTGTAGTTAGTGATTCAGAACTTTTGGTGATGTGAGGAAGAGCCTGTAGGAACCTATCGTCTGGTGCACCGTAGACCTATCATCTGGTGCACTGTAGACCTATCTTCTAGTCCAATTCTAGATGATAAAATCTATCTTCAGGTCTTCATAAAATTGTAGATCTTGAAGTCCTCTTTTGAACCATCTAAGAACAACCTTAATCCGGTATCTCTAGAGAAAGTTATGACAATTTTTCCGATTCGTCTAACCCTTCGTCTGGTTTCATCTGACCCTATCGTCTAGTCCAATTTTGACCCTATCGTTTGTTCCAATTCATAAAAGTTGTAGATCTTGAAGTTCTCTTTCAAACCATCCAAAGAACTCCTTAATCCGATATCTCTAGAGAAAGTTATGACAATTGTTCCAAATCATCTGGCCCTTCGTCTGGTTTCGTCTGACCTTTCGTCTGGCCTATCGTCTGGTCCAATTTTTACCCTCTATATGACATATTTTATCATTAAGTCTTCATGAAAGTTGTATATCTTAAAGTCCTCTTTCGATACCATCCAAAGAACGCCTTAATCCGATGTCGCTAGAGAAAGTTATGACAATTGTTCCAAATCGTCTGGCCCTTCATCTGGTTTCGTCTGATCTTTTGTCTCACCTATCGTCAGGTCCAATTTTAGCCCTCTAGATGACAGATTCCATCATTAAGTTCTTCCTGAAAGTTGTATATCTTCAAGTCCTCTTTCTAACCATATAAATAACTCCTTGTCTAAAGAAAGTTATGACAATTGTTCCAAATCATCTGGCCCTTCGTCTAGTTTCGTTTGACTTTTCATCTGGCCTATTGTCTAGTTCAATTTTGACCCTCTAGGTGATAGAATCTATTTTAAAAGTCTTCATGAAAGTTGTATATCTTGAAGTCCTCTTTCTAACCATCTAAATAATGCCTTAATCCGATATCTCTAGAGAAAGTTATGACAATTATTTCAAATCATTTGGCCCTTCGTCTGGTTTCGTCTGACCTTTCATCTGGCCTATTGTCTGGTCCAATTTTAATCCTTTAGATGACAGAATCTATCTTTAAGGTCTTCATTAAATTTGTAGATCTTGAAGTCCTCTTTCAAACCATATAAGAATGACCTTGATTCTACATCTATGGAGAAATGTATACTAATTGTCCCAAAACAGGTTCAATATGGTTGAGAACAAGTACTGTTTCTGTTAAATGTCTCTGAATGCTAGGCTCCAGAAGCGGGGTCCTACAACTAGAGTATTCACACATTGGGATTTATTATATTTGTGGTGTATAGTTCGAAAGAGACCATGTTACCTAGGTTATGTTTTTATATGTATTTGGAGAAAATAGATGATAAAAACTATGGTACAATATGTGGAGGCTCTTATCTAACTAGATTGGTGAAAAACCTAGATGTTTTTATTCTCTTTCAATCCTAATTGTTAGATTCGTATAGGTATTGTCAACCTTGAGATAATAAATTGTATAGAATTAGTTAGGAAGTTAAGTAACACTTATGTTCTTTTGGGTAGAAAGGGAAGTGAGATCCTTTTAAAAAAAGAGCAACATAGGAGAGAGTGGTGATAGAGCTAGCAGCTAAAGCAGCTTAGGAGGGAGAGATGCTAGAGGAGCCTAGAGAGGCCAAGCCTTCTCCACAACAGTTGCTTTGGGAAAGGATTGGAAGAAAGGTTCACCACATGGAGACCAAGATGCATAATTAGAACTATGTTCTTTATAGACTACACAGGCTGTTAGGAAGAATAAAGCAGTAGTTATATGCTTTATTCCAACATGTAGGATATACAAAGCCACCTTTATAATCTTTGATGATATCAGAGCAGGACACTGATATTGAGAACTAACATGCTACTGATTAAGCTTTTATTTACCTTTCTAACATTTAAACTTTGTACATTTTGAGGATTTTAATATGCTTGTGTGATCTTTAACTATATTTTTAATTTAGTTATGTTATTGTTTTTATATTTTTTATTTTATTTAGTCTAATATTAAGTTCCACTTGATTTTTTCTTATTTTTGTTAGTTATGTTGTTTCCAAGTAGAAATAATGCCTAGATGATGATTATAAGTACCTTGGAAAACAGACAATAACTAGGAGCCAAAGAAGTTTCCTATAGCTTTTCATTTCTTTATTTTCTATTTATTGTCCTCGATATTTTATGTTTATTCTGTATATTTCACATAATGAGGACAATATGCAACATAAGTTTGAGGAGAAAATCGATGATTCAGAGGCCATATTTATTATACTTATCAATTTTATTATATTTAGTTTAAAATGGAAAAATCAGAGTAAGCATAAATAAATTCACTCTAGTAGCTTTAACCTAGGTGAAACGATTGAATTTGTAAAGTAGTACTAGCAATTATTTGAAATAGTGACCTAAATAAGCAACCAAAAGCATCATAATAAGATGTTTTCTTTAGCATCTCAATGTTATACTTTTTTGTTAATTTGGGTTTTTGAAATGTTTAAAAGTTAAAGCATCTTTCTCAAGTATATCTAATTTTATGCATTTTGTGGAATTTTGTAAATTAAGTTAGTGTTTATAGGATTATTAAGGTAAATTAAATTGATTTATGGCTCAATGCAAATATCTAAAAGCCTAATTGATTGATGAACATTACATCTAAATATATGATGATGGACAATCTTAATTACTATAATTGATTTGTTGAATTCTTTCTTAGAATTGCTACATTTTAAAGTTAAATTGTTGGAATTATTTTGTTTGAGGAAAAGCAGAAGTTTAAGTGTAGGCAAGGACGGAGCCACAATGGGGGCAAGTGGGGGCACTTGCTCCCACTGGCTCCAAGAAATTTTACAGAAAAAAGTTGTCATTTTAAATTTTTAACTCATAAAAAAATTAAAATTTTGTTGTTATTAAAATTTTGCTCCCACTAAATTTTTTTTTTGCCTTTAGTAAAATTTTGCCTCCACTTAAAAAATTTTCTGGATCCGTCCCTGAGTGTAGGAATATTTAATAAATATGAAATATGTACATATTTTCTTAAATATTTTATTTATATTTTTTCTTTTGTTTTCTTTCAAACAATTCTCAAAACCTTTTTCTCTCTTGTATGTCAATTTGAAATAGCCTCTTTATTAATTAGAAGTAACGTTATGTATTATTGGACCTCCCCAGACCTCATGTCTCCGCGAGATTTCTCCTAGAATATTATCGTTATTTTTGTTGTTTCTAAAGTATTTTACTTAATTTTTATACTAAATCACCTTGTTTTTTTTCTATCTTTTCAAATAATCATATAAATTGGACATTAAGATGATATTATTCAAGAATTAAAGGTAATTCTAATTAAAAGCATGAACAGTTTATAATTATTCAAAGAATACAGTTAGCTCCATTCTTAAGTACCAGCTTGCATCAGAGAAGAACCAAGTACAATAAGTGACACGACCTTATCCACGACTACGTAGGAGATTTTGTGCAAGTAAAAGAGGAAATAGTGTGAACCATGATTGAGGGACACAACTATTCCAGAGGTTGTTTATTCATCTTCAAGAGAACGATGAGATCTATGACTTAGATACACGATCGTGCTAGAGGTCATATCTGTCACCCCAAAAAAAATTGAAGGTAAATGCTCTAGGTCATAACAATATGGAGGTGCGAATTTTTATGCTTTTCAGCGGGCTGATCTGTGGTCGGAATTGAAGGACTTTCAGACTGGTAGGCATGGTCCTTGGATGGTTGTCGGTGATTTTAATTGTTGCCTTAATTCGTCGGAGGTTGAGGGAGGTTCGACTTTTTATGGAGGGGCTGGAGGTGAACTTCAGAGTTTCCTTTCTCACACTGAGTTGGTTGACTTAAGAGGAGGGGGTCGATGGTTTACTTGGGAGAATAAACAAAAAGGGGACATGTTCATTCGGAAGAAACTTGACCGGGCATTGGTTAATAAGGAGTGGCTTGATGCTTTCCCGTATGATTCAGCGATGTTTGGGGAACCTGGGCTTTCGGATCATGCCCCCATTTTTATCCAGCACCCAGCTAATGAAGTTAGGGTCGGGGCTCCATTTCGGTTCTTTAATGGTTTACTTCACGTTCCTGGTTTTATGGAGATGCTTGCGGCGGTGTGGCAGATCGATATACCTGGTTACAAAGCTTTTCAATTGATGAAAAAATTGAAGATGGCCAAGAGAGCTATCAAGGAATTCAGTAAGTTTCGTTCAGCTGATTGTCAATTATTGGGGGAGCAATTGGCGGATATCCAGAAGCAATGTTACGCAGACCCGACTAATGATCGGTTGCGTGTTCTAGAGGCGGATGCTCTGCATAAGTATCAGGCTGCTCTTAAGTTAAGTGATTCTATTCTGAAGCAAAAGGCTAGGCAGCACTGGATTAAAGAAGGTGATTGCAATTCCAAGTATTTTCATGCGGCCATCTTGGCTCGTCGAAATGTCAACACCATTTCGGTTCTGTCAGATGAGGGCGGCAATTTGGTTAGCGGTCACGAAGCATTGGCTACTCATGTGCGGGAATTCTTTGTGAATTTGATGGGCAGTCCAGTTGAGTCGGGGAGTGGTTTTGGAGTTCGGAATGTCCTTGAGTTCTCTCCGAGTCCTCATAAGATGGCGAGTTTAGTTGCCCCGGTTTCGGCTTCTCAGGTGAAGGAGGCCCTGTTCCGTCTTAATGCATCCAAAGCGCCTGGCCCGGATGGGTTTTCTGCGGGTTTTTTCCATCATACCTGGAGTATCACCGAGCAGTTGTTCACAGAAACTGTACTGGAGTTTTTTGCCTCAGGAAAATTGCTTCAGGAGGTCAACCATTCTTATATCTGTCTGATTCCCAAAAAGGAGAGACCGGAGCGAATTTATGACTTTCGTCCAATCTCATGCTGCAATACGGTGTATAAGGTTATCGCCTCTATTTTGGCGGGGAGATTAAAGGAGATTTTGGCAGATGTTGTTAGTTCCGCTCAAGGGGCTTTTCTTCCCTCCCGAAGTATTGGCGATAACATTCTGTTATTGCAGGAGTTGTTGGGGGAGTATCATTCTGGTAAGAAGATTCAGAGCTGTGCCTTGAAGATTGATCTTTTTAAAGCCTTTGACTCAATTGGGTGGGGTTACTTGAAAGATTGTTTGATGGGCATCGGTTTACCTGCTCAGTTTTGTCACTGGATTATGCAATGTATCGAAACATCTTCTATGAGCGTGCTTATTAATGGGATTCCTACCAAGCCCTTTCGGATTCGTCGGGGTATTCGGCAAGGGGATCCCTTATCCCCTTACCTCTTCACTCTAGCTATGGAGGGTTTCTCAAGGTTACTTAATTCTATGACGCAATGTAATGGGTTATTTCAGTATCACCATCTTTGCAGTGAACTGAAGTTGTCGCATCTTCTTTATGCTGATGATCTGATCTTATTATGCAAAGCTGATCCGCATGTGCTTCAAATGATGGTAAGTTTGATTGGTACGTTTTCCAGATGGTCGGGCCTGACAATGAATCGTCAAAAGAGCAGTATCTACATTTCAGCTGATGTTTCTGACCGAGAGCATCTGAGTGCTTTGGTGGGGCTGCCACTTCAGAGTCTTCCCTTCCGGTACTTAGGAGTACCAATCACTTTTGGTAAGCCTAGGTATTCTGATTTTCTTCCTCTGTTGGAAAAATTGAAGAAGCGCATTAATGCTTGGCAGAACAGGTTTTTATCCTTTGCTGCGCGGGTCAGTTTAATTGTGTCTGTGTTGAATAGTATGCATGTGCACTGGGCTGCGCATATCATTCTTCCGAAAAGGGTTATTAAAGATATTGAGAGGATTTTGAAGACCTTTTTGTGGACGGGTACACATGACAAGTGTAAGGGTGCTAAAGTCAAGTGGAGTGAGGTTGTTAAACCCAAGCGGTATGGTGGCTTGGGCATAATTTCAATTACACAGATGCAGCGTGTTCTGCTTATGAAACGGATTTGGAGATTATTTGTGGACAGAGAAGCATTGTGGGTTAGGTGGCTCCAGGTATATCGACTTAAAAGGCAGAGTTTCTGGCAAGTTCAAATGTGTTTTGAGTTTTCCTGGATATTTAAGGGCTTGTTGCTAGCTAGGGATTCGGTGTACCCATTAATCAAGTGCAGATTGGGCGTCGGAACAGCTGTGAACTTTTGGTTTGACAATTGGCATGCTTCTAGTCCTCTTCGGCTGCATCAAGACTTGGTTAGATTTCAACCTAGAATCTCAAAGTGGGAATCGGTGGCAGGGGTGGTTCAGGCTAGGGAGAGATGGAGCAGATGTAGATTTGGTCAAGTGCTGGATTCGGTCTTGGCTGGGGTCCAGCTAACCAATGCTCCTGATATGTGGTTGTGGACAGCCAACAAAAATGGGTTTTTTACTTCTCAATCTGCGCAAGCAATTGGACGAGATGGCCTGGCAGTGGTGACTTGGGCTAATTTAGTGTGGCAGCAGGTACTCTCTCCTAAAGCTGCGTTTTTTGTGTGGTTGACAATGCTAAATCGGTTGCGTACGAAAGATCGATGGTTTGGCTCCTTTGACCCTATTTGTGTACTATGTAAACTAGTTAATGAGAGTAGAAATCATTTGTTCTTTGAATGTGCTTACTCGAAATCTATTTGGAGTAGGATTCTGGTTTTGCTGGGACGTATGCCCTCCTCTTTCCAGTGGAGTGAGGTGGTGGCATTCGTAATGCATGAATCTGGTCGAGGTCAGATAGATGGTCTTTTGTTTAAGACTGTCTTTCACGTGGTGCTTTATAATATCTGGAAGGAGAGGAATCGTCGGTTGTACAAACATGAAGAGCGCCAAAAATATGAGCTAGCGGATTGCATTGTTCACTTGATTCGAGAGGTTATTATTGCCCATGGGCAGCAGGATAGTTTTAGTGCAGCTATGCGTGATCGCTGGAATTTGTAGTAGATGTGAGCTTTCAGGCGGTGAGTCTAGTGTGGTTGTAACCTTTTGATTCTCGTTGCTGGTTTGTACAGTGTAACTTTTTTTTTTAGTTAATATTAATTTCTCTTAAAATTTCAAAAAAAAAATATGGAAAACTATAGCGTAGGCAAAGTGCAACGTATTTAAGGGCAAAAACTCTATTTCTTTTGGGACTTAAGTTGTATTTTAGAGAAATCACTTTTCGAAAACATCCTTTCTGTATAAAAGCTAGGCGTAGTCTTAAGAAGGCTTCTCTAACTCTTAAACATTCAATTTTAACCTATTTTTACTATAGAATCAAGATCCAAAGAGTATCTCAAAAGATCAAGTTTTTAGCGATTTTAGGGAGTTCATCTAATTTCACTTCTACCGTGATTATCTGTTTTTATCATTTGATTTTGTTATTTTAAACACACTTTATGGATAAAACAATTTTCTATATTTAGATAGGAGAAATGCTAGTGGTTATTTTTGTATAGATTTGATAAGTAGAAATTATAGCATATTTTACACCATTATTTTATATTATTTACATAGTACATTTGAGTTAAATTATTGTATTTTTTAATTAATTATTCATGCTATTTATTTTATATTTTATTTCTTAAAAGGGTTTAAATTATACTAAATTTTTATTTTTAGGCTTAGTGAATTTAAAGAAAAAAATTTAGAAAAAAATTCAACCAAAAGAAGCAACCAGAAATGACACAGTAAAAGAGCAAAAATACAAGTCCAAAATGTTAGATAAAAAGCCCAAATGTAGTGACGGCAAGATCATCAGTACAAACAAACAACACAGTAGATAACCTATGACCTAGCAATCGACAGCACTAAAACGACACAACTGGGGGCAACAAAACACATCAATGGAAACATGCACAAGCAAAACGACATAACAGCAGCCCACCTAAATAAAAACGCAGCACGTAGGAAAAGAAGAATCTAGAGGAGAACACTCCGACAGCAAAACACAAAGTCCAAATGAAAGAAAATGCACTAAATAAGAAGAAAATGTAGCGTAACACACCAAGCAGTAGAAACAAGGCCAAAATGCACAGGAGAGGCAAGAGTAAAATAAAGCAAAGAATAAAAAGCCAAAAAGTAGAAAACAAGCAAAAACACTGAAGAAGATAAAAAGAAAGCAGTCTGCAACAAATCCTTTCGAAATAGAAGAGATAAGCTGGAAGCCTACATATATCCAGTTACTTGCAACATTTGGGAATTTTTTAGAGGCTATAAAAATGAAGCAGTAGTTGAGGTGAAAGGATAAGCAAGTAGTCCACGAAAGGGTGAGAGTTCCAGGCTCTATCATCTAGCCAAGGCGATTGAGGCTAGGATTTGTATTAAGGAGCATCTGGGTTGACAAGGAATTAATTCCCACCTATTTTAAGCTAGTTCAAGCTAGGTGGAGGGATTTTTCAAACCTTAAAAGAGCTGGTCCAGGGTTTGAAATTGAAGCACTTCAATGAGTTTTTCTTGAAACCTTTATTCCCTTTGTTTATGATTTCTCATGCTTAGTTGATTCTAATTGTTAATTTTAGTTTAGAAATGCACTTTAAATATTTTGATTATTAATTTTCTAAATTAATTGACTTATTACTGAGTTAATTTAGGGGGCAATTGGTTTGAGGGTTTGAGGATAAGGGAATGGAATAATTGTAAAAAATAGTGTTTGCTTTGGGTTTTCAATTCCAAATGAATGGATTTATCCCATTAAATTTGGAAATCTACTAAACCCTCTAACAGAAGTGGGTATCAAGTTTTCATTCCAATCTAGTGGTTACTATTTATACCCCTCCCCCACATAAGTAATTTTTATTCTTAATTATATTATTAAACTCGTCGTCGTCGTCGTCGTCGTTATTATTATTATTATTGTTATTATTATTATTATTATTATTATTATAAATTTTAAACTTATTATTATTATTATTATTATTATTATAAATTTTAAACTTATTATTATTATTTATTGTTATTAATGTTATTATTATTATTATTAATTATTGTTATTATTATTATTTATTATTATAAATTTTAAACTTATTATTATTATCATCATCATCGTCATCATCGTCATCATCATCATTATTATTATACGAAAATAATTATCTTATTATTATCATCATCATCATCATCATCATCATTATTATTATTATACAAAATTAATTATCTTATTATTATTATTATTATTATTATTATTATTATTTATTATTATTTATTTTATTATACGAAATTAATTATCTTATTATTATTATTATTTATTTTTATTTATATTATTAATTTTATTATACGAAATTAATTATCTTATTATTATTAATAATTTTTATTATTAATTTTATTATACGAAATTAATTATCTTATTAATATTAATAGTATTAATTATTATTATAAATTTTGTACTTATTATTATTATTATACAAAATTAATTTTCTTAAAGGTCAATTTTTTCTTCTAATTCTTTCTGTTGATTACTAAGTTCAAGAATTTGCTGAGTTAGGGTAGTCATAATGTAGTTTTAATATAAGTAGAGAGGTCAGTAATTTGTTGTTGAATGGTATCTAACTATTTTTGTTTGTGATTGATTTTAGGTTCAGTGATTCGAATGGGTTCAAGAAATCGAATTGGTCGTTCGATATGAAAAGAATGTGATCTATTGAGTAAAGGTCTGGATTAATTTGGTTGTTCTGAAAAAGAAGTGTGTTCATAGAAAGAATGTCTTCTATTAATCGGATGAGTAAAAGGATACTGTATGCCTGGTAAAGGTTGTAATTTTGTATGAAATTTAGTTCCTACTTTTGCTACGTCTTGAAAAGTTGATCTATATAAATTTGTTCTGTATTCTTAAATTCAATACTATGATGTGAATTTGTTAAAGCATAACTAATTTGATAGGTAATTGAAAAAGGGTATTGTCCTTG
>JAOTBA010036214.1:0-15437 GCA_025629845.1 Erythroxylum squamatum
AAGAGCAGTTTTGAATCTGGCCGCTCCAAGCTTGGCCAAATCTGGAGGAGGAGTCACCACAAGCTGATTGTCCTTCAACTCTGGTGGAAAGTAAGACAAGGAGGAGGCCTGAGAGGAAGCCTCAAGTCCATCGAAGACCACGGCTTTCCAGGTGCGTACAAGCCCTAATGGGTTCTCCGAAAGGGGCAAGGAGGGTTTAGGGGCAGGAGCCAGATCGGGTTGGGGAAGGGAAGGAGGGGAAAGGGTTCGAAGGAGGGGCGAGGCTTGAAAACTTCTTTCATAAGTACTTGAAAAAGATATAAAATTAATTAAACTAAAGTAACTTGAATAGAAAATACAGTAAAATACTAAGAAAAATATATGTAGTTTTCATGTACATTTACTAAATGCTTCACAAAATGGCAAGCTAATCATCTCTTAAAATAGTAGAATTAAACAACCTACAAAAAGATATGACAATTTTCTACCAAAATAACATACTAAATGTCTTGCAAAACAATAGACCTAGATAGGCCCAAACAATCACACACCAAGTCATCTTATGACTAGCTAAATGTCATTCACATGGTAGATTTAATATATTATGAGACAATATATTAAGCATTAAGAAAAACTAATCATTGCAATATGTTAAATATTAACACATAAAATATATAAATTGTCATGAGATTACACAAATTTAACCTCCATTATGCCAGATTGAACTTCACACCAAAAATAACGAACCTATATAGATAACTTTACTTATAACAACACACCATGGTTCTTTAGAATTGCACAAACAAAATATGTTCAATAATTTCTTGAATAATTATCTTACGATAGGTTAAATACAAGGACACAAAACAAAGTATAAAGGAATCATATATAAATAAAAGTTTCTTTTATTTATAAAGGGCATCAACTTACTGATGTACAATTTACATAATACAAAATATAAGATTGAGAAATGAATAAAATATAAGAATTTATATCATCATTATACGAGACAAAATAGAACATCATAAGCATCATTTTCTGAATCACTCACACTTTTTTGTTTGTTTGTTCTATTCTAGCAAGTTTTTGAAGTCCTCTTTTTCCACCTCAAGCTCAACATCATTAACGAAGAGAGTTTTTTAGAATATCTATGACATAAAACAAATCAATTGGTATATCTTCATGTTTGGTCTTAATTAAATCTTTGTAGTCCTGAAAACCATATGTGAATTAAGGTGCTTCATTCTTATAATTCTACTCCTTAAATGTTTCACTTTTGAGAAAATTGTAATAGGCACACCGAACTTGAAGCACTTCTCTGTGTAATAGGCATGATGTTGTAGCTTGAATTTTTCTAAAAGTTTTTTTTCCTCTCCTAAATTCTTAATATGAATATGGAGATAATATATTAACTTTTACAAACATTTTATTTTGTTTAATTTATACTTATATTTGTCTTTAATTTTGGAAATTTTAGCATTCTTCTGGGGCCTGATTTAATGAGAGATTAAGCTTATCAAATTTCAGGCTCACATGTTTGTTTCAGACAACCATCACACTTATTTCCCATATAAAAAGAAATTTCAAACCTTGAATAAAAGATAAATAAACATGTCAAAGCTAACTCAAATAGGTGAATTCAAAACTAAGCCATTTGGAACTTATAGGTGTGACCAACTATGTTAGACTCAACATAATTGAGGTGCTTCTCATTATGAAAAGGCACAATTTGTCCAACTTTATTGGATCAAAAATATAAAACCTGTAACTTTAACAAACTATTAAGGATAAAAGACCTCTTTATTTAAAGAAGCTTTGTCGTTATTACAAAAAGAAAGTGTAGCCATAAACTAAATAGGTTCCATATTGCCCGACTCCAAATGAATCATACTAGGTTTAGACTTTAAAAGATCTATGATTTTTTTTTCTATTTAGAGCTTCCCTTAGTCAACTTAAATTTTTGGGACTCATTTCACAACATTTTTCATGCTTCATTTTCTTACTTGATCTAATTAATCTATCATTAGAGGCAAACTTCTTCACCCTTAAAGTTATACAATCTAAATACATCTCTATAATAAAAAGGTGGCTATTAGTAAAAAATAATTTTATGTTTGTAATCATTAGGAGAGTTTTAAAGAACCATAAGTTTGTATATCAAAAATCATAATATCTAGCAATTACTTATCAAGTATAGATTCTTAAGAAAAAGACTTACTCTAGTTAGCTAAGGTCCTTGCCCAAGAAGATAGCGTACCATGAGACTTATCCCCATTATTAAGGTGGAAGTTATGTTATTTTTATATAGGTTTGGACCCCTCCTCACTGCCTTCTTATAAAGAAAGCAAAATGAATTTCCTTGTTAAATAATGTGCACCTTTAAAAGGTTTTCTTATTTTAATCCCTATTCCAGGTCTATAATTTAGCAGGCTATACCACATGAAAAAAAATTTATAGCCTTAATTGATGCATAAATTTAAAAAGAAGATCTAAAGTTGACTCTATATTTCCTAGATAAGAGATTACTAGAAAGCCTAAAGTCAAACACTAGGAATGAGGATGTAATTTTCCAAAATTCAGACATATCTCTCTTAATAACTTAAACAAAAATTATTAAATGGCTAACTAAAACCACATCATCTAGATTTTTCATGATAATCACTCATTTAATTAGCGTTGCAAAATTATTCCCGTTTATGTTCTTGTAATTTTCTAACCCTTATGAACAATGGGATATTATATTCGAGTCTCTTATCATATGTACCCACCAGAAATCCTGCAAGAGATGAGGGACAAACTCGAGAACCATAGCCTATTCATAATTAGTTTCAAGCTCATCACCTTCTATGACTATTGTGTGCATCTTTCTAACCTTGAATCAATATTAGATATAGACTTAAACCTAACACTAGAATTCTTGTTATTTAACAAATCACTATGTTCTTGAATGCATGCTTATTATCTTCACTTTATAAGGCATAACTAGTGTTTTGACTAGTTATCTTCAAGTTTTAAATCTATCTTTAAAAAGTAAGGTAAGCAGTTAAGAGCATAAGACGACGGAATTTATAAAAAGTAGAAATGTGACAAACATTCTTATGCAGTATAACATATATTTATCCCATCAAATTCAAGATCCTATTTCCAACGAAGACCTCATTGTCTGAGAAAAGTTTCCATGCACTAGATATGAGTTGAAAGACATGTTACATGTGAATTATAGATTTTCAAGGGTTTAAGCCCCATCTTCGTGGCATATTAACAAATTGGCGAATGAAGATATGTTAGGCAAATAGGTCAACTAACATAAAAGAGTGAGATAACAGGCTCGCCACCAAAAGAAATGGTTTAGAAACCTTATAGTAGATATGGTGTGGGCCTAATAATAGTGTAGACTTTTACATATAAGCCTAAGACAAAATATTGTAAAACAAAAATTTCAACCTAAAAATAAGTATATGTAGATGAATCTTGGAGTAAAATGATACATATAAATCCCATATTAGGAATTTCTCAACAATGCATAAGGCGGAGACGAGTGGCACCATCCTATTTGTCTACAAGTCACTATAAAAGTAATAGTTCTTTAATAATGAGGTCATTCTTTTCTTTCACACTTTCTCTCACTAAGTATCAAATCTTCTCCCTCTAATTTTACTAACTTGATGTTGCTCACACACTCTTACTCTTTATTCCCGGTTAATGCTTCTGACTCAAGGTAGCGGATATGTTTAGAAACAACAGTTCTTCCAGACTGTCATAGATTTTCTGATACACAAGATCCTCATAGGAGACAAGTGTAGAGCATACTCATCCTACAATCTTTAACACGAGAGGAAAGATGATGTTAGGGTTTAAAGGTTTCAGAGAAGAAAAGAGAGGTTTAGAGAAAAACTAACTTCTTCATTTTCTCAATTGAATTTTTCATTTTCGTTTTTGTTTTCGTACTTACAACCTAAGAGGAACCTTGCTTTTATAAGCGAAGTGAGAGATAGAAATGTAAACTATCCTAAAGACAACATTATTAAAGCTTTAATAAAAGCAAACCTAACCTTATCTCTAAGGAATCTACTTTACAAAAGTAAAGCTAATCATTCACGTAACTTTGACAAAGTAAACTATTTTTACACAACGTCATAAAGCAAATAGTAGTAAATAGTACTACTTTACAAAAGGTGAACAGGAAGATGATAAGATGGAATCTTCAATAGTTGTTGAAGGTGACGTGTGGAACCCATCTTTCATCATTGTGTTTCTCTCATAATGTCAGAGAGAGATCAAGGTCATTCGTCAATTCTATTTCTTTGTCAACTTGTGCAATAAGATCATTGATATTGGTTTGGGTCCAATTTAAAGGCTATGGGGTTGTGACAGAGTCAGATTCTTGGACTGGATCACAGGATGGGCTTGTAGCAGTATTCAAGACAAGATAATTCAAATTACCTGCTTGTATATGGATCACTTTTTCTTCAATACAAGTTCATTGTGTAGGAGATGGTGTACTTATGGGCTCAATGAAAGAGGTCTCACCATAATAAGGTCCAAGAGAAGTGCACAGGGTGGAGTATTCCACATCATGAGTTTGGTTAAGCTAATCAAGGAGTTGATACAATTCTTCCAATAGTGAAGCTTCATCAGCTAACCAAGAAGTTGTAGTTCACCAGTGTTGAATGTGATTAAATGTGCACATTTGTCCAGAAGCACTGATCACGTATGGTTGATGAAAGAGATAAATAGCAAACACCTCTTTATCTTATAGAGAGGAATCCATAAGTGATGACAAGTTAAGAGTTCAGACATTTCAACTCTCCAATTATCCAAAGGCTGAAACCATTCAAGAAATGTCCACAAAAGAGATCTGGACTCGGTAGGATCTAAAAGATGCCTATATAAATGCAATGGAGAGAAAGCCACAACATAAGCATAAAGTGTTGTCATAGCCTAAAGATGCCACAGTTTATAATCGTCAATATCATCAAAAAGATGATATATCATTTTATATGGCCTTGAAGGATCAAAGATACTAGGGCTTGGAATGATATCATCTTTCACCAAAATAAGATGTAAATAATAAAAAAGGCTTTGTGGTAGCAATGGATATAAATCTTTCACATAGGTTGGAGTTCTAGTGAATAAAGGAGGAAACTCCTTTCGATATCGAGCAAATCGAGAAAACTCCATAAGCCAAAAAAGAGGAATAGGAAGTTTGAGAGTGGAGGAGACAAATAAGAGTGGCTTTGAAGGTCTAGAAAGATAATCGGCAAGAATATTTTGGTGACCTTTCAAATGTTTGACAGTGAATTTATAGGAAGAGAACCACTCTTGCTAGCGCAATAGTTGACTATTTGGAATCTTTTTGCCAGCTTGTTCGAGAATCTTGGGAAAAGAATTATTATCCATTTCAATGACAAAATGATAAGGAGTGAGGTGGATAGAGAACTTTTCTATACCTCTTTTGACAGCGAGAATCTCCTTGTATGAGATATGATAGTGACATTCAAATGGATTAAACGATCCACTAGCATGTGCACAATAATGGCGTTGGTCATTGATTTCTTTGAGAAGAACTACCCCCCAGTGTTCATCACTGGCATTTGTTTATAAAACACGTTGTCCTTTTTCAGGAATCTTTTAGAGGTGGAGGATCCTGACATATTTGTTTAAGATGCTTGACAACTGTTGTTTGTTCTTTTTCCCATGTTGGTGAATTCTTACGTAAGAGCTTAGATAAGCTTGATGTGAAGGCTGCCACATATGGTATGAAATCTTGAATGTCGTTGACAATTCCAAGGAACTGTTGAATCTGTTTTACCGTGATATTTTCATCAGAAAATTGCAATATATAGGCCTGACTGGTAGAATCCATCCTTAAATTGCATTCCAAGAAATTCTATTTCTGTTGTACTAATAGTGCTTTTCGAGGCCGAAAGCATAATCTCATACTGTTAGGTAAGGTCCAAAAATCTTTGAAGAAGGGCCTGATGTTCCTCATGGGTCTTTAAGAACAGTAAGATGTCATCAATGTAGATCAAGGCACTGTTGAGGATAGGCTCATAGATTTTTGTAATGGACTTTTGAAATAGTGATGGAGCAACCTTTAATCCAAAGGGCATCACAGTCCATTGGTACTGAGCATTGGGAATGCAGAATGTAGTCTTCTTCTGGGTAAATACCCAATTGTCAAAATCCTGCTTTCAAATCAAACTTTGAAAATAATACAGCTTCCTTGAGAAATAGTACCTGTGTACTGATTTTAGGCAAAGGAAACTTATCATCCTGCAGGAATGTATTCAGAGACTTGTAGTCTATCACTAGACGTTTCTTTCCACGTTTCTGCTCTGAACGTTTGTTGGCATATAACGCTTGGCAAGCCCAATTCGACTTTGTGGGCTTAATCAATCCTTACTGCAATAACACGGCACACTCATCTTGTGCGAGCTTTATATCATCAGAATTCATTCCTGGATGTGTGGCTTTTGTATGATTGATATCCTCATTCTTTTTGAATGGCAGACTTATGAAAAAGTCTGGGTTCTTCCATAGAGGATTTGGATGAGTAAACTGTGCATGAGACTCTGGACAGTAGCTCAACAGTTTATCTCGAAGTCTAGTGTAATGTGCATGAACCTGTGTTAGTTCAAACACATTTTTTAGATCAGTGTATGGACTCATAAGGTTTCGATACCTGAGGCCTGTGGGTAGGATCTGTAAGTGTTTGGCTTTACAATAAACATCCAGTCCAATTAAGAGATCTGGGCCTGGTAAATTGCTTCCAAGTACTTCAGTCCAAACTGTACACTGAGGAAAGAAGCGAATGCCAATTCTGCTTCTTGTTCTTAATCCAATCTTGAAAGAATTTCCATCAACTGCAATAAAATGCTCTTCATGAGAAGTCCATGCTTCTGGTGATAGAATGTTGGGCTTCATGATCGTACGACTAGAACCTGTATCCATAAATCCAATAGCCTTAATGGGCCGATCATATTTGTCTTGCTGAAAGATCTAGATCTGGACATATGGTCGTTGAACTGGAGTACCATCTATCTTCATACATGCCTGCTGTAACATGTATAATGGATCATCATTAGTAGAGGCAGATGATTGTGATGATTCTTCTTCATCTGTTGACACAGAGACAACAAACTGTGTATCATTGTCCTCACTAGATTGTTCTTCTAATAACTCCTCAATGTGACTATAAGGATGAATAGGCATAAGTTTTTCAAGTTTTTCCAGGAACTTGGTATCTTTCCTGGTTGCCTTAGGACAGTTGTTTGTGAAGTGTTCAAAACTTCCACAGACAAAACATCGAGGCTTCTGCTTCTGTCGATGTGATGACTTTTTGAAGAACCTCATGAATCTGCGTTTCTTGCTTATGTTCTTCTTCTTGAAGTTTTGCTTCTAAGGCTTCTTGCCTTCTTTCTTCCTGTGGAACTTTCTCCTTTCATAGTAGACTTGAGATTGATAAGCTTTCTTGCTGCTATGGCACTTACAAGTCTTTTCTTCTTTGCACTTGATTTGGAGATATGGCTTCTTACAAGCCTTTTTCAGAACTGGACCTCCTTTAAGGATGTTCTTGAACAAAGTATACTGATCACATAGTTTGTCAAGAGAAGCTATAGAAAGCTGGTAGATTTCTCCAAGAGAAATTGTTGACATATCTCTTTGAAGTGAAGCTATGGTCCTTTGTAGTTCTAGCTGTATTTCATCTGGAAGGGATGATATAAAAATGTAACGCAAGTTAACATCATTCCATTCAATTAAGAGATAATACCTTTCCGTCATGCGTTTGTAATGCTTTTGAATATCACGCTTATCAAGAAAACAACATTTCATTGCAAAATACTCCTGACGGATCTGCTTGTCAATCAACTGGAAGTTACCAATAAATTTCTTATGAATTATGCCAAGTAGTGCTCCAGCAGTTGTTACTTGTATATACTAAAGACGTTAATACTCACTAACACTTTGCCACCATTCTCGCAAAGTACCAGTAAATCTAGATGTAAATTCAGACAAAATATCCGAAAGAGGATGATTAGGTCTGGTCATTTGTAGATCAATCCGTGCACCTAACTCATGAAGTCTATCTCGCCATTTCTTTGGAGGTAGATCATCAAAAGTAAACCAAGGTCCTGAAGTAGGCTTGGTTATCGGCTGTGCAGCTATCGTAGCTGGTGTTTCTTGAAGTGCAGGTTCAGACCTGGAGGGTTTAGTACCTGTGGATTCAGCTTCACTAATTTCTGGTTCTTCAGTATACTGATGCATTGTCATCACAACATTAGATAATTCTAAAATATCAATAAAGTTAGATGAGTCATCAGTCGATGGTGAGGAGACTGGTTCATAAGATGCCTCTGATGTGTGTTCTGATAGATCAGAAGATTGTTCATCTGAACACTTTAACTCAGATGAGTTATCAGATGGTGTTGCAGCAACTTCAGATGTATTGCTTTTCGCTTCAGTTTTCTCTGAAAAAGAACTGGAATTATCTACAAGAGGTTTGAAGTTAGAGTAGCTATATACTCTTTCTGCTTGGTTTTATCCTTCCCATGTGAAGAGGCGAAAGGTTGAATTGGTGGTGGAGATTCTAGAGGAGTACAAATCCTTAACGGCTTTCTCCACTGTTCTTCTAGTTCAAAAGGTGTATAAGAAGATGATGCTTCTGGAACCTTTGAAGACTGCTCAGAAACTCGAGACTTAGGCAGACGATTAGATGTTGACTTTGGCTTTGATCGTTGAGACTTTTCATGAGTTGTCTGAGGATGTACATACTGTCTAATCAAAGGGTAAATGAATTTGAATACCTTTGAATAGTCAGCTTCTTCTGGATGCCGTTGATACAAAGGAGATGGGTATGATGGCTGAAGAGTTAAGAACTCTGATGAAGATGAGCCATATACCTGTCAAGATTGAGAAGCATGCATGTCTACGTCCATTTGTTGTATAGTCCTTTGTATCTCTTGTATCTTTCGAACTTTAGAGTCGCATTTTGGCCCCATGTATTGGGCTGAGATGTATTGACAAAGTTCAGCATCAAGGTGTTGAATGTGGGCTTTTTAAGATCGATACATCTTTTGTATCTGTTCCGAAACTGAATCGACTTTTCTATAAGTAACAATATTTTGTTGACTAATTCCATCCAGCTTGGAATCAATCCTTCTCAGAATTTGTTCTGTGCTACTGCATAATGTGTTTGCTAGTCAAGAACTTCATCAGTTGGATTTGATGCAAGTGTACCTTGTGAAGTAATTCTTGACACTCGATATAAGGGTTTGAGATAACCCTCTATGATTCATCAGTACTCCTAGATAATTGAGGAAAGTAATCCTCGTCTGGCCTTGCCATCATACAGGGCATAGGAGTAGGAGGTTGAACAGGAATTGCTGGCATAGATATGCTAGATCCTTCAGTATATCTACATGTTTTAGACGACCTGAGCATCTCCCTTAGAGACTTTGGTCTGGATCTTTCTATCATCAGTAGACCATGTGGATCGTCTTGATCTGGATCTTCACCAAGAGGAGGATACTGTTGTTGAGAAGGTAAGCACCAAGATTTGGGCTTAGATTTCTTCTTCCTTCTCCTTTGATATCTTGGATCATCATCATCTGAGTCTGACTCAGTGTTGAGACAGATCTCACAGACTGGTTCGCACATGGATGGGTCGACATCCCATACAAAGTGTCCACGATGATGACTTACATAGATTGGATCTCCATTAGATTTGAAATAATGGATAGAAGGACCGTCTTTACCTTCCGTATGAGAAAATATAGGCTGGATCTTAAGGCTTGTTGCCCCAAATGATAGATCTGGTAGATCTAACTATTCAATGGGCTGGATCATCAAGATTGACCCTGATGTTGATGGACCAGGCGTGTCGTCGCTAGGTCTGGTATAGATGGATCTGACTGAGCCATCTTTCAGAGTTTGCAGAATCGGAGGAGTTATTGTATGAAAAGAGTGTGGATGAGGCGCGTGGAATACCTTCTGGTAGTTGGTAATCCATTCTGTTGGCATCAACTTTTCAAGCTCCTTTGAAGGCAATTGCTTCGGGATCTGGAGGATAGTAGTCTGATCATTAGATCGATCAACAACCATATAAAGAGCATCCGAAGTAGAATTTGGAAAGTTTATGTCCAAGGCATGATTCTAAAGACGATAGATCATCTGGTGATGAAGAGTAGCCATGATGGTTGTAGGATCTTGATTTGCTCCAGTGATCTGGATCTGAACCTGTAGTCGTTCAGATAATGTGGGATCATCCAACCTGATGTTAAAATCAGGTGCTATGGTCAAGATGATACTTCCTCTATCGAGAGTAGTCAGCAAGGTACCAATCAAAGCATTTTGGTACGTTGTATAGGCAGTGTCAAGAAGGGATATCCTAGCTATTGCAGGAATACATTTTCTTCCATGTAAAGTGAGAACAAGTCGTAGAGCTCCAAAGTGTAGATGTGTATGATTATGCTCTCTCCATAAGGCGATCAGCTCCTTAGGAATTTCTAGCTTTACGTATTGTTCTGCAGTTGTAGATCTGAGACCACACTGTTCCAGTTTGAAACTTTGGATGATTTTCTTCACACGAGGTCTAGAAGTAGATAACACACTCCTAATATTTCTCGTCCAAGAACGGTCACGAGAATAGATACTGTACAGACTTAACAAAGGTAAAGAAGACTCACAAACACGATTTTCTACATGAGTAACTTCTGCAAGATTTTCTATTTTGTTTGATAAAACACGCTTCACACTATTAGGCAAACTAGTTAAAGACAAACTAGACAATAAATGAACTGGATCTGGAGAAGTTTCCATAACTCTTATGCAACTCTCTTCTTACTCCCTTTCTTACCTAATATCAATGTTCCCCCCTCTAGAAAAAGATGCGAAGGTGTATGTTCCCAAGTATTCCATAAGCAGTAGTGAAATACTAAGCGAGGAGTAGATATACTCCAAGGGGTACGCAGGTGTTCTCAGCTGAACCGACTAGACCTGACCACTAGACAAGGGTAGAGACCACTCGTGTGATGCCTCTGAAACCACTTGTGTTATGGCTCTGATACCACTCTATGCCTGTTCTGTTGCATTCTCTCCAATGCATTTATATCATCATCTCTCAGACCCTACGCAGTCCAGATCTCTTCTATGGACATTCTTGAATGGTTCCAACCATTAGATACATGGAGAATGGAAATGTATAATATCTTAGATTGTCATCAGTTATGGGATTCATCTCTCCGAGATAACGAAGTCTTTGCAAAAGTAAACCAAGGTCCTGAAGTAAGCTTGGTTGTCGACTGTTGTGGTGCTACGCCAGTAGCACTAGTTGCTTGAGGTCCTGGTTCAAGTCAAGAGAACCACTCTTGCCAGCGCAAGAGTTGGCTATTGCAGAAAGGATTGATTGAGCCCACAAAGTCGGATTGGGCTTGCCAAGCATTCACTTTTATGGGCTGTAAGTGCCTAATCATAAATCAAATTTTGGTATTTTAATTTTTAATATAGGAGCAAAGATGTCTATGTAGAAATATTTTTATATCTAATATTTAAATTATCACATTTATTATCTAACGCAATCAATATTGTTTTATGTTTTCCTCTCTATGCTTATACGTATATTTTTATTAGCTTTGATATATTTATAGATTGATAAACTACAATAACATTATCAGTAATATTCTTAAAATACAACAATAATTCAATGGAAAGTATAATTTTAAGAATAACTAGGCTTAATAAATATGGAAATAGTTTTGCAAATTAAACAATTCTTTCATGTTTAATTAGGATTTGCATAAATATTAGATCCTATTTAGCAAAGAACAAGAAAGCTCATGGTTCCCTACAGAATTATACGAAAGCTCATGGTTCCTTATAAATATCAGATCCTTGCAGAACGTTTCTCCTTCTTCTTCCTCTCTTCCACTTTCTTTATCACTTCTAAATCATATATTCTGCATTTCTATATCCAGTACAATCTCTAAACAAGTCAGATTCAGATTTACACTTCACACATCAAAAATCTGAAACTACACATACACTTTCTCTCTCTACTGTGTTTTTTTTTTCCTGTTTTCATGAGTAACAATTCTCAACAGAATGCATAACCTATTTTTTCACATCTTTCTGAAGTTAACAACTTCACAAACTTTCATCTCAGCACATCTTAACACAAACAATTCAAAAATCCAAGATTTAAACATAAACATCAAGAATAGAATTATATACAGTTGTTCATCATTTTTTTCATATGTTTTCATCAACTACACTTTTGCATAATTAGTTTCAACCCAAAATAGAACCTACTTCAATACGTTTCTCTATCACATTTATCTTTGCATTTCTACTTCCCTTTCAATTCAACTTACTCTCAAACAACTCAAGATTCAAGATTAATTTCAAACATCAAAAACAAAACTCATATGCGGACAACACCATTTTCTGCTCTCTCTCTCTCTCTATACTGCACCAATTTTTCATTTTATTCTTTCATCACTTAATAACACCGTAACTACTCACTCAACACAACTCAAATATACAACCATTTACATGCATTATAACATCAACACAATCCATTATCAAAATCAGAAAATTAAACTCACTTACTAGCTTTCCAATGAAAACTCCAATAGTGAGATTAAAGAAAAGCTTTCAGTGAGTGGAGGGAAAAGCAAGGATAAATGATACAAACCAATCTCTGGACTGCTAAGTATGCATCAAGTATAAAATGTTTCAGTGATGGATGAGTGAAGAGAGCATTTTTGGTGTTGGAGCATTTCAGTGAAGAGCAAAACAAAAGCTTCAAAAACAAATTTCAGACTAAAAACATGTGACAACGTGGGTTCCTAATTTAATGACACATGTCATCCATACATAAAGCCATTTGTCACTCTCCCATTTGACTCTTATTCTATTTTTTTCTAGTCCAAATACCCCCAATTTTTTGAAAATTTCTAAAATTCACCAAAAATTTGAAAATAATAATGACACTCTCCAAATAAATTTTCAATACATAAAAATAATAATTCATATTTTAATCACATTTATAACTCAATTATACCCAGAAAATGTCAGTGAATGCATGTACAATTATTTTAATTTATCAAAAATAAATGTTACATGTGTGTGAATATACAATGATGCATGAGCATGAAATGCACTTCTAATTTCTCACAGTACACTCAATTCACTATTCTAGGGTCTAGCCCCGAACATAGGATGTTTGTTGGGCCCCGATTCGCAATAAGCATGTTTAAATCATTTTGAGGCATGTTTGAATTATTTTGAGGTTTTAATTTGATAATTTTAATTTGATTGGAATAAAGTGAGGATTTTATTGGGTAAGTTCAATGAAGGATTTAGTGCAATTCGATTTGTTGAGAAAGTATTATTTGTGATATAATGTTAGAGAGTTTTATGAGTTATTAGAATTTAAATAGAATATGATGGTATTGGTTTATAAAGAAGAATGGTAGCTTGGGCTTTTAGCCCTTTTAATGGTCTTTTAAATGAAAAAGAGAGAACTTGCATGATGATTGTTAGGAAGCCCAAGCCCATGAATTTAAGTTGAAAGGAGGAAAAGATTGAAATTTGGTAAAGGAAATTAGGAGGGAAAGTAAGGAATTGGGCTTAAGTATGAGTTAAAGTGTTAGATTAAGAATTAGGGTTTTAAAGAAATGAAACAATTGGGCTAGGGTCCAATTGAGTACTAATTTAAGGATGATATTAGCTTAGGTTTTATTTAGTTTAAAGCATTAGAATGAAAGAAGCTTTTGGGCTTGGGTCCATTAGGTTTAAGTTAGAATGAAAAAGAATAGAAATAAAAAAAAGAAAAGAAGGAAACTAGGGGAGTGTCGTGGGTGCTTAGTGTGTTGGACGAAAGTTAGGGAAAAAAATAAGAAAAGTAGAAGAAATTGAAGTGTTGTCGTATGGATTAGTGAGGGGCATGAAATGGCTTAGGTTTTAAGTGATTTTTGTTAAGCTTTTCTAGAACTCTCACGAAACACCAAAGAGAAAGAAGAGAAGCTCATTTTCGTAAGCCAAAAGAGAGAAGAGGGTTCGACACTTTCAAGAAGAGAAGAGAGAAGGAAACTTTCGGTCAAGCTAGAAGAAGAAGAAGAAGAAGAAGAGGAAAGTTCGATAAGGAAGAGATGTCGTGGGTGTCTTACCAAAACAGATTTTCGTGGGTTACTCCATAGGTAAGAGATTTCGAAAGTTTCTTGGTTGTGTTGTTAGGATTTCATCTTTCATGTTTCAAAGATGGTAGTTTGAAGAGTTAGCGATGAAAGATCAAGAAAAGGGAAGAAGAAAAGTTAGGAAAGTGGAAGAAGAAATTCTGATTTTCGTGGGTTGTTTATGGGTTAGAGGAATTTCGAATCTTGTTGTTTTTATGGATGAGTTATGATGTTCGTGGCTTAGTGAAGGTATGGGTAAAGTGATGGTGAATCAATCTCATGTTGCTTAAAATTTTCAGCATGTGTCTCTTGTATTAATTCATGATTTGTGTTAGAATTTTGCTTAGTTGCTTAGAAAGGAAGGTGTAAGAGATTTCTTAAAGAGTTAAGTGGAAAGAAGAAAGGTTACGGAGGCTTGGAAAAAATCAGAATTTTTGTGAAAGGGTTCTAAGCTTAGAGATTTTTTTAAATCTTGATGGTTATTTAAATAAGTGATGATGCTATTGGTTTAGTTAATGTATGGGTAAGATTAGGTGAGTTAAATTGTAAGTTGTGATATTCCAAAAAAATTCCAGCATTGGTTACTTGTTTTTAATTCATGGTTTTGTTGTGAGAGTTTTGTTTTTATGCTTTAATATGATGGTTTGAAGAGTATTGGTTAAAGAAAAAGGAAAGAAGAAGAATACTTGAAGCTCGAAAATTTCAGCATGTGTGAATGGCCCTAAAGTGTAAAATTTTGTTTAGTTGGAGAGGGGCCTTGGTTGTTATGGCTTAGGAAAGGTATTGGTAAAGTTAGATAATTTTTGAAATCAAGATTTGCTCTCTTTAAAAATTTCAGCATTGGTATTTGATGTTAAATTGGGATTATGGTCTTATGAAAGTGAAATGAGGCATTGAAGGAAAGGGAAGGTTAGGTTCGTCGAATTGGAAGTTGTTGCATTCTTTTAAAAATTTCAGCATTGTTATCCTTGGTTAATTCATGCTTTCTTGTTAGAGTTTTACTTTCATGTTTCAAATGGTGGGTAAAGAGTGTTGTATGAAGTGAATTGTGTAAGAAAAGAAAGGAAAAAGAGAAAGAGGAAGGATTGTAAAAAAATCAGCATGCATGGATGGCTCTAGTGTTGAGGATTTTCGAAAATAAAGGATTAACTTGAGAGAGGTTATGATGGATATAGGTTAGGAATGATTTCGGCAAGTTAGGAAGGTTTCAATACAAGTTTTGTCATTCTTTTAAAATTCCAGCATAGGTCTCTTTTATTAATTGGGACTTTTATGCTTGGA